>JAFIRS010006123.1:0-42577 GCA_018342105.1 Gonioctena quinquepunctata | reverse complement strand
TCCTACCGCTGCATTGTGGTTGGTCATTGTTCCAGTTCATGGTACAGTTCCAAATTTTGGTAGATGACCCTGTGCTTCCTGGGGTGATTGACTCGGATACTAGTGATACCGCCGTAAGCGGACTCTTGGGTATGTGGTATCTGTAAAATTTATCAGATATCTTATTAATGAAATCCGTGATTTTCCCAACATTAGCTAGTTCGCGCAGTTCGTCGAGTCTGATGTATCTATTACTATTAGTAACGATACGCAGTGCTTTTTTTGCAGCCTTTCCAGCCTCATTAACTGGGTTTTTGCAAGACTGCAGATCACTGGACTGGCGTATGTCATTTCCGGTCTGATGACTTGTTTATTGAGTCGCAGGTTGTTCTCCTGTGACCGGTTTGAGTTGCGTGCACTGAGGGGATATGTGCGGCTGATGGCCGGCGCTCCTGCCTGCAACGCCAGCGATATGTGTCCATGCAATACATCCGCCTGCCCAGTTACCCCAGGTATCTCACTGAGGGCCTCTCTGTCACTTGACTATTTTCAATCTTTACCTTCCCAAGGATCTTCACGTTAGTTCGCTTCCTTGTGAAGTTAACGACCTCCGTTTTATTGGGATTTAGTTTAATTTTATTCTTCCTCAGATATGGTATGACCAACCGATCCAGATGAATCTGGAGCTGTCTGGCGGCCACTTCGCTATAGAACGAGTGGGCATAGATCGCGGTATCATCCGCGAACATAGCCGTATTCGTCCGAGCGAAGGTCGGAAAGTCACTGGTATACAGGGAATACAAAATCGGTGACAGCGAAGACCCCTGTGGGACCCCCGCTCCGACTGTCTGTTCCGGCGAACTAGTACCATTCACGTTTACACAAAAGGTCCGCCCCGACAGGTACGACTCTAGTACTTTGATGAGGTATAAAGGCATGTCTGCCTCTGCCATTTTGGTAATCAATCCGTCTGTCCAGACCGTATCGAATGCTTTTTGCGTATCCAACAGGACCATGACTGTGTTCTGGTCCCTGTGGAAGGCCTCTTTCACCCCATGGACAACCCGGGCTACTTGAAAGGTCGTAGAGTGACCCCTCCTAAACCCGAACTGTACTGGTGGGATGATTTTTTGCTCTTCCTCAAAGTCCACAACACGCTTTAAGATAATCTTGTCCACCACCTTGGCCACCACACTGAGGAGTGAGATGGGCCTATAGCTGTCAAGGAGGTGGTTTCTGGTTTGACCGGAAATGACACCAACTTTCGATTTTTAAATGGGACATCCTATATAGTTTTACGTATTTCGATCGAGAATGACATTCTCAATCCAACAACACATCACTTGTCGATATTTGACGAATAAAATCATTTTTGTTCCAATTCTCATTTTTCGATCTAGAATGCCATGGATCGTGTAAATCGCTTCATTCTTGATCAAGTGACATGGGGAAAATACGACTTTGAGGCTTATGACTTCACAGTCATTTTAAGAATTATTCAAAAGTCGCAAATTGGTCCATCAAGGTTCTGAATTTTCAAAATGACCTCCTTCTTGATCATGTCAAAGTTCAACCTTTTCAATTGTTGCGCGCACCACATTGATTAGCTGTTCCGCAGTAATGTTCTGGAATGCCACCCTCACTTTTCCACTTTTCTGGAAACGTGTCATTCAGATATTCTCTTACGCCTTGAGAATTGTGAGGTGGCGCTCCATCTTGTTGAAAATAGATATCAACTTGGTTAGCCAGTGGCAAATTTTAAATGAAATCATTAACTTGACTTCTAAGGAATTGTAGATATCTTTCCGCAGTAAGTTGTCCGTCGAAAATTCTCGGCCTCAAAAGTTTTCCTTCGATAATACCCATCCAGCAATTGAAACCAAATCGCTCTTGAAAATTTCTTTTTTGCTCAGATGTAAATTTGTTTGAGACCGGTACCTTTTATTATTCCGATTGAACAGACCCAAGTTGGTGAATCGAGTTTCATCTGAATAAATAATTTCAAATATAAAACGTACATTTTCTCTGTAATTAGTCAAAAACCAGTTGCAGTAAGTTAATATTCGGTTGTGGACTTAATCGTAAAGATGTTGGTGTAGTTGGTACTTGAATGATCGATAATTATATTTGTGAAGAATTCTCCAAACCGACGAATAGCTTATATCACACTCGGAAACAATTTGGCGAATTGACGCCGTACAAACCACTTCAACATAGACCAACACGTCTACTTTTTTTTCTTCACTGAAGATGAAGTTATTGGCATTTTATGTCTTCTGGCTCATTTCGCATTTTCCTTTTCAGTTTTTGAAAATAATGCCGAGTGGAATGGCGACGATTAGGAATTTTGTCGGTTTTTATTGGACAAAGACTCCACTTGTCAGCAAAAAACTATATTTGTAAATACTTTCTAACAAGATAGACAACATCAGATCAGCCAGTAATCGACAGAAATCACTTATATATTCTACATGGGATCAAGAAAAACTCAAATCAATCATAAGATTCAATACACAAGGTGTTTTCTGCAACATTGTCCCTCCTGGTATTGACTTTTCTTTCGTCAATACTGATATTCAGTCTGTGTATTTTTCTTGCAGGTCGTTTGAAGATTTCCTGGGAAGTCCGGACGTCTGCCACTCTGACAACTCCATCTTGCCTTCTGTAGACTTTTTCTATCACCCCCATTGGCCACATTTCTCTTGGAACATTGTTTTCGTTTGAAACAACAATTCCACCAATTTGTATGTTTGAATCAATTTCATTCCATTTTGTTCTATTGATCAATATGGAAAGGTATTCTTTCAACCAGCGACGCCAAAATAAATCAGCTAGGTACTGGGAGATACGCCACTGTCTTCTACTGATGAGATCTCGGCCAGTGAATAATCCGGGTGTTATTATCTCTGAAAATTTGCCCATTAATATGTCATTGGGACACATACTTACAGGATCTTGAGGGGTTTTCCGATACAAAAGTGAGTGGTCGACTATTAACTATGTATTCCGCTTCCGTGAACACCGTCTGTAATACTTCGTCCGTCGGATTTATTTCTCGTAATATAGCGTTGAGTGATCTTTTGAAGCAGCCAATCATTCTTTCCCAGCTTCCACCCATGAAAGGAGAAAGTGGAGGGATTCTTTTGAATGATATGCCTCTGTTGGTCAATTCGTCGACTAATGAACTTATTTCCAGTTCATCAAACGCTTCTAGAAGTTCCCGACTTGCTCCTCTTATATTGGTACCATTATCAGACCAAATAACTTTCACAACTCCTCTTCTTGATAGAAACCTTCTGATGGCCATGATACATGAGTCGGTGCTGAGACTATGGGCAATTCCTACATGGATAGCTCTTACTGTCAGGCATGTAAATAATACGCCATAACGTTTTTCTGTTCTTCTTCCGATTTTCACTGTATAGGGCCCAGAGAAATCTAGTCCTGTAGCTGAAAAGGGTTTCTCGTATTGTAGAATACTCTCCTTAGGTAACTGGCCCATTAAAGGTTCAGCATTCTTTGCCATTCTCCGTCTACAATATTGACAGTTCTTGATTACTTTCTTTATCGTTGTTCGGAGTTTTGGAATCCAAAACCTCCTTCTGAGCTCATTGATGACGGTTTCTTTACCCTGATGACCATTTCTTGTATGAAAGTGCATCATCATCTTCTGAGTATACTGATGATCTCCATCTAGAATCACAGGTTCTTTTTCAATTTCTCCAGGAATTGTGTCAATTCGTAGGATTCTACTGCAAACTCTAATCATCCAATCTGTGTCGAAAAAAATTCACATATTATGTAGGCGACCATCTTTGTTGCATTTCTTCTCACGCAAGTTTATGAGATCATTGGGAAATCTTGAACATTGAACTCATTTCCCCCAGAGTTTCTCACCCCACGCAAGCTCCTCACAAATCAAATGGAAGTCCTTTTCTCTTGCCTTTTTCAGAAGAAGGATAAATTGGCGCACTCTTGCTGTGAATTTCAGAAGTTTCATCCAAGTGTAATGGTTCTCAATGGTAGGTAGGGCCTCAGCAATGCAGTGTTCCTGTATCGTTACTTTATGAAGAATAATATTCACATCATCAATTTTTTCAACACTTTGGGGTATTCTAGGCCATCTATCTTCGTTTTCGTGAAGGAAAGCAGGTCCTTTGAACCATCGATGGTTTACATCAATGTCATCTTTTGTTGTTTCTCTCGTGCAATCATCTGCGACATTCTCCAGAGTTGGAATCCATCTCCACTGCTCGACCTCAGTATATTCTAGAATTCCTCCTACTCTGGTGGATACATAGGTTTGAAGTTTCTTGTTGCTATTTATCCAATGTAGAATTGTTTTCGAATCAGTCCAGTAGAACTTTTTACTGACGTTGAATTTCAAATACTTCCCAGCTTCTGTTGATAATCTCACACCCATCACCGCAGCAAGCAATTCGAGTTTTGGAATAGATAGCGATTTGAGAGGTGAAACTCTAGCTTTTGATGTCACTAGTACTACTTCATTGCCTTCATCATATTTGAATCGGAGATAAACAGCTGATGCATATGCGTCCTCACTGGCATCTTAAAACGTCTTTAATTCTAATGTTTTAGCTTTCCGCAAGTGGGGCGAATAGCATCGTGGAATTTCTAATCCCATGACTTTCTTCAGTTGTTCCAACCATTTCCTGAACATATTTTCGGTGATGCAGTCGTCCCACCCAAGTCCCGCTCGCCATATATTCTGAAGAAGTATCTTCACCTTGACAATCATTGGTGACAATATGCCTATAGGATCAAATACAGACATTGCCGTTTTGAGAACTTGCCTTTTTGTGGGGATTTTGACTCCATCCAATATTTCTTTTGAAATCTTATGGAATTTGAGCTTGAAGGTGAAGCAATCTTTGCGAGGATTCCACATCATTCCTAGAACCTTCTCTGGGTTGGAGTTTTTATCGACTTCAGTACTCAGTTGATTGTCTGATACAAGATATTTCGGAATATCATTCAATAATGTGATGGAATTCGAAATGAATTTACCAATTCCAAATCCACCTTTATCATGAATCCGAATGACTTCGTTCAGCAACTGGATCGCTTCTTTTTCGGTCTCTGTCGAATCCAAATAATCGTCAACATAATGGGATTCTATTATTGCGTCTGCTGCTTTCGGATTTTCCGTTCTATATTTTTCGGCATTGTAATTTTCGACAAATTGTGCCAGAAACGGCGAACAAGTTGTACCGAAAAGCATTGCAGTCATGCGATATACCCTTGGAGTTCCATTTGAATCTGGATTTCGCCATGAAAAACATTGTGAAAAGCTGTCTTCCTTTGCAATCTTCACTCTGTTGAACATCTCCCGTATGTCACCGGCAAATGCTATTCTATGGTTTCGAAATTGTAGTAGGACCCCAAAGTGAAGTGGGGAGAGAAACCGTTGCTCTTCGCTGCAGCATCGAAGACGACCCGTATTTTCCCAGGTTTATTGGGGTTCGTAACTGGAAAATGCGGTAAGAACCAGATGCGATGATGTTTTTGTAATTCGCAATCTTGAACAGGTACTGCGTAGTTTTTCTCAAACAGTTTTTTTATTTCTTCTGAATACGCTTTACCTAAACCATTTTCTCTTTGAGGCGTCCCTCAAGGCACATCAATCTTTGAAATGCCATTCGTTTTGATTCGGGTAGATTTTCGGAGTCATTTTTCCATGGCAATTTTATTTCGTATTGAGTGCCATCGAATCTTATGGAATTTTGAGCTGAAGAAAATGCCTTTTCACTTTCCTTCGATTTTCTTCTCTCCCGAAGGGATGGGACTACTCCAAAACTCTCAATTTTCATGAAATTTCTCACCAGATTATGTAGACTTTTATCAGCTTCTTCACAGCAGACGACAGCAATTTCATTTTTCAATACTCCCTTAATATTCTCCACAGGCCCATGAAGAGTCCAACCTATTTTATTTTTGGATAGGATTGGACCATTTGGATGGGGCTGTATTATTCCTCTTGAGAGAATTAGATTGGCTTTGTTTTGTCCTATGAGAAGAGTTGGATTTTCGATAATTTCAAGTTCTGAAGCAGTTTGCTCAACGAAAGGCTATTTCATGATTACTTCCTGGAGATCGTATTTTTGGAAGAGCAATTCCAAATCTTGAATGGTTCTGATATTTTTCAGTAGATGATATGAATCGGTTTTTATACCACTTATTTCTGCTTGAAGAACTTGAGAATTTTCATCGTATCTATAGATTTCCCCTGTCCACTTGCAGCATAGAGGTGAAATCGGTCCTGTCAATCCGATTTTTGATGCTACTGACGAATCGATCAAGGTGGCTGTACTTCCTTCGTCCAATAATGCCGTTATGTTGAATACTCCATTGGGACCTTTGATTTTGGTTGGTAATATCTTGAGTAAAGTATTGCGGGTTACCTCATTGACACATGTATTGGCTTCAGGATTTCTATAAGTTTGATTGGATGAAATATCTTTATTTTTGTGTAGAAGATTATGATGAAAGCGTTCGCAGCTATTTACACCACATGTTATTTTTCTTTCACATTTTCCATTGTGAGAACGTAGGCAGCAGTAACAAATGTTCGCTTTTTGGACTATTTTCCATCTCTGTTGTACATCCAAACTCTGGAACTGTTGACATTTTTCTGGTGAATTTTTTTTTTATGTTCTGGTTCCCACGAAGAGGGATACCTGTAATGTTCAGAGAACATCGTGGGAACCAAGGGAAAGAAGGTAGGAGTTGGTGTTCTTAAATTTCTGGAGGTTGTATGCCTCGGGGAACACCTCCCTAGGCAATGAGTTCCAAAGCCTCGCTGTTCGTTGGATGAACGAGTCTTTGGAAAGTGATGTTCTGAAGGTCTCCAAAGTGACCACAAAGGGGTGTGATGACTGAGCTTGACGGGTCAATCTTGAAGAGACTGCCAAAGCAGGAAAGATTGTTGATATTTCAGAAGAGCATCGCCCATGAAAATATCTATAAAATAGAGACAAATCGCCAACTTTTCTACGGTGTTCCAGACAAGTGAGCGAGTTTGTAAGCGAGGCATCACCGACGAGACGAATTGCCCTTTTTTGGACAGAATCCAATAGCCTCAGGATATGTTTAGGTGCCGCGCTCCAAATATGGGAACAGTATTCCAGGACAGGTCGGATCTGTGCCTTATAGATCATAAGCAGCTGAGTGGGGGTGAAATAGCTCTTGGCACGAAACAAAAAACCAAGTTTTTGGGATGCACTTTTGGCGATGGACCTCACGTGATTTTCCCAGGAAAGGTTATTGCTGATAGTAATTCCAAGCATCGATATGGATGACTTCAGTGGTATGGTTACTCCTGACAAAGTTATGTTAGGCACGGTGAGATTGGCTTTTTTAGAGAAGAGACATGCTTGTGTTTTGTTTGCATTGAATTCTACCCAGTTATTAGATCCCCACTCGAGAATTGTTGCTAAGTCCATATTTATATTATTAATATTTCTTCCTCGTTCATTTCTGGTTTCACGGGCTGAATGTTTTGTTTCACTCTCGTAGCACCTTTTTTTGATATGAAGGTGATTCTCGAAACCGCTTCCGACATCTCTTGAATCCACTCTGAGAAATCTATTAAAGATTCCTGACGATCCTTGATCTTTTTTTCTATGAGAAAACTTCCCCACTGTGTGAGTAAATGAGTGAAAGTTCATTTACGAAAGTGTCTAGTAAATATCTTTGATTAACCATTTCCGCTATATCTCCCTCAATGACATTGACAATATTTCGAATCGAGGTACTAAAATTCAGAAATAACTCGAGGTTTTCCACGTTCGGAATTTCATGAGCTTTCGAGTGTAGTTCATCCATTATCAGTTCCGGACGGCCATATTTCTTCTGAAGGATATCAAGGATGTCATAGAATATTGGCCATTTCAAACAAGATGTGCCATCAAATTGTGTCAATTGACTCCCAATTGTTTGTCTTGTCAACATATTATCGATGGATCGAGTTAAACTTTAAATTTTTTCATTTTTGGAACATTCACCATGATCGTTTATGTTATTTGTCCATTCTTGTACTCTGTTGCACACTAACGAACCTGCATCACTAACTTCTTCCTCTTCTTTTGTTGTCTTGTATTTCGAATGTATCTATTGAATTTATCTAATATTCTCATATGTTGTTTCACTTTCGAAGTTGAAGATTTTCTCTTTTTTCGTGAATATATCTTCTTGGATTCTATCTATTTCTTTTTGGATATCTGAAAGCATTTCGCTATCCTGTGTTTTGAAGGATTTCATTGATTTTGGTTTGTTTTGCTTCCACAGTTCACTGATCTTCGGACGCTTTTTATATCATCCTCTTGATGTGACTGAGTAGAATCTTTATCTCTTAATGTTCCCACGATATTTTTCATGAGCATTCTGGCTAGCTCGTAAGCAGATGCAGTTTTGGTATATTTCTGTGAAAAAAATTCAGGAAGTTTTTGTAGGTTCTTGATACTCAATGATTCACTGATGAAAATAATATATTCGTCAGAATCTCTCTTGAATCTTGGAAAGGATACCCGAAAAATGCAGTAATTTTTCTCTTTACCGCTTTCGCTTTGCGAGGTTCTCCATACAGAAGGAAATAAACGTTTTCGACTATATTTTTATCATTCGTGTTCTTGTGTTTCAATGAGATGTCATGAATGTCAGCAAACGTCACTTTTATTATCGACATTTTTCAACTGAAATTGGACTATTTTCACCAAAAGGTTGATTTTTGAGACTGCCAGAAGGACCACTTGACGGTTTATATTGGACAAAGACTCCACTTGTCAGCAAAAAACTATATTTGTAAATACTTTCTAACAAGATAGACAACTTCAGATTAGCCAGAAATTGACAGAAATCACTTATATATTCTACATGGAAACAAGAAAAACTCAAATCAATCATAAGATTCAACACACAGGGTGTTTTCTGCAACAAAATCTCTGAGCATAAATTCAAGCTGCATCAGTTGCATTATTTTTTTCTTTTCCGTAAATTAGCAACATGTCAATTCTCTCGTTTCTAGTATAATTTTACATATCAAATTATATACTACGCAACGAATGAATTTTTAAAAGTGACAGCATATTCATTAGCCTAGTTGTTCAGGGAGTCCTAGCAACAGCTTCAATTGTTTGTCACGGATGACTAGAATAACAGGACTTAGTGCATGAGTATACCGAATACGTATTATTTGTTATTAGGTTTGATTGCTTCTTGCAATTATTCAGAAAAATAGTGAAAATAAAGTGAAAGAGTGTGGTATCAAATTATTCGTTAGAAAATGATCTTTCACAAACAGCCGACGAGCCACCGCCTTTCCATTTGAAGAAATCAAGTTAACTGGAAGGCATAAGCCTCAAAGTCGCATATTACTTGATCAAGAATGAACATGATCCATGGCATTCTAGATCGTGAAATAAAAATTGAAACAAAAATGACTTCATTTGTCAAATATTGACAAGTGAGAAGTTGTTGGATTAAGAATGTCATTTCGATCGAAATAAGTGAAAATATATAGGATGTCCCATTTAAAAATCGAAAGTTGGGGTCATTTTCGGTCAAACCAGAAGTACGGCAGAGTAAGTAAATCTGTCAAAAAATGTTAATTGAACTATTATAGATAATCCCCAAATTTCGTTTTTCTATCTTCAATAATAAAAAAGTTATAGGGGTATACCTGTTTCAGGAGGTACTGAGTAAATGAAAACAAGTAGCATCTCTGATCGGGGATCGAAATAGGTTTTGAAATATTCTATAGTTGTGTTGTGTTTTGATGGAAAATATGGTTTTTTTTCGACCATGGGAAAATGTATAAAAGCATGGACTATTTTGAAGGATGGTACGGGTGGAGAAGTCACAATTTCTGTTGGGGTGCCAGAACCAGTCATGTTGAAATCAGATTTCGATCCCACCTTCCGGGTGAGTTGCGGAAATTCTACGGTCTAGGCAATCCTTTCATATTCGCCCTTTAATGAATTTCTTCCTGCTATTATCCATTCCAATGATATTCATGATTTCAGCATTCCTTGTCATGTTTTCAGGAAGTCTTCAAACAAAGGATGGATTATCTGAAACAATATTCGTTACCAGGCTTGCTGCTCTTGAAATTTTCATTGGATATTGCTCAGGAAGCCATCCAGTGAATATATCTAACTTCAGTGAATATTCGCCATTTTTCCATATATGGAGAAATCATAAATAGCCGAGTCAACGGAAAAAATCATTAAAACCCACCAAAACAGCTCTGACTATAATGACTTTTTCAAACGTTCATTATATTCAATTATTCAGAGTCAGAAACATAAGTATTGGGACAGATAATTTTGAAAACCTTAAATTAAATTTTTTTGAAAATATTGAAGAATTCTAGTTGTTCTATTATCCGATGAAAGTAGGAGGAAGTTTTTTAGTTGACGCGTATTTATTTATATATGACTTTTCAAAGAATAGTCCGATTTTTATTATCATTTTTTTTAATAGAGTATACCTCGGAATATTTCTATTTTATTTTGAAAAACAAACAGGAAAATAGGGGATGGTTGATTGTTCAACCAATGAATTCTCACCTTTTAACCGATTCTACCACGCATAACTTTGTACTGGATTATTCGATTCAGATGATTCTTCTTAATTATATATGGTATACCTCGAAGTTGGTCCCATTCGAATTTGAAAAAAAGCCTTCCTTAAAGGGTCGAAAATTGGGGGATGATTCTGTTGAAACTTGGCACAGCAGTATGATCAGAGCCGTCCTCAGCAAAAGCGGGGACTTTTGCAAAAAGTTATGGGGGGGCCTTCATGAAAATAACACCTCCGCCCCCAACCGACATTCACAAGCTATCATTCCTTCTTCCTACCACTACCTGCACAAATGTCACTACAAAACAGATTTTTTTACAGTTTGTCTCAACAGTAGTTTAAAAAATTGAAACAATCATCAATTACTTATTGTATTGTTGTTAAAACTGAAATAATACCAACCAATTTTTTTTATTTTTTCAAGTTAAGGAACAAAATTATGAATATCAAGAAGGTCACAAAACACAAAGACATAATGAATATATTTCAAATTATATTCCAGACTTCTGTATCACATAATATGATAATTTAGTACGCTATTAGTATTACAACAAATTAACAAACAACACTTCAAATCCACAAAGGCACTTACGCATCAACCTGTGCCGCATAGACATTACAATGAATGACTGACGTAATATTTGTGCGCTTGTGTTTGTGACATGTGAGGTCAGAGAGGGAAGGCAGGCTGGGATAAGATGTCTGAAAACCCCGGTGCTTGCACTTATACCTGTGAAAGTTTGGGATCAACTTGGCGACACTTGGCCTACTTGATAATAGAAATTAGTAGCTTTTCAGATGGCGCTGATTTCATTTCAGTTTTAATTCAGTAAACTGTAACTACAGACCACACAGGTTATATTTATTTCCCCAGATTTCTTTTCGAGGTGAACTGTTCGCGGGCTCTAATTTTAGCTTTGCTATTGGTTGAAAAGTGACATCTGCCAAATTTGACCAAAAGCATAGCTAGAATTAGAAGTCCCCAAATATTGCACAAAGAAAGCATCGTGTTGTTGTTTTTCGTATTTTGTAACCTTTGAGGTTAACGGAATGCTTATGTTTGTATTTAAGTGAGTACTGATTTGGGTTTATTTCAATGTGCAACCACATTTATATTATTGTGGTGCAACTAGAATATTTTGAAATCATTTCACCAGAAAATGGGGTTCTTTTGACAGGCGGAGAATTGGAAAGAAAATTGTCAATCTCAAATTGGAGGTGGAGACCTTTAACGAGATCAACATCCATGAACTTGGGACCGTCGCGCCGTCTTAACGTCTCTCGCTATATCTTGTGTCCATTGATGAAATGCCTGCAGCTGTGAATATACTACCACGCTGCAGAGTACGGGACTTAATAACGAGAGTATTCCTCGGCAGGCTGGAACCCCATCCAAGTACTAGGCGCGAATATATCAAATTCAAATATATTTATTGCCTATACTTATACGTCATTGACCTCATCCTAATATATGCAACTTGAGAAGTACTATGTACAAATGATATTCCTATGTAGTAGGGTGTCAGGCATTCACCTTGCCTTCCTGAGGCGGGGGCGAAGGGGATGTCTCCGCTGGTGTTGGCGGCTCATCCGGCATGTACCAGGATTAGGTCATTAAGAGGAGCAAACATGCAAAAACCGATTAATCCACTTTTCGAATTTTTTGAGTTAAGGATTCATTGTTACTGATTTTGGTGCGCATCTTCGAACTAGCACATCAGATTCAGTTCAGTTCCGTTCAGTTTATTCAGTTCAGTTTAAGTATCGTACAAATATTTTTACAATAAATTGTCAAAGGTTTATGCCATAGATGAAGGAAAGAGATAGCACCTAAGCATGTAAAATACTTGTTTTGTGACATGTCTCTCCCCCTGGTAGAGGCTATAATGAATAGTACTATGTTATAATACTGCCGAGACTATAGTGAGCGTTATGGTAAATCAATTGTGAGCGATTCTAGAAAACCCATTTTTTTTTCTTTAGAAAATACTCAAAAATGAGATTTTGATTTTGGCTTATAAAATATTTCATGCTTGACTTATATTTACTTTTCTTACTAATAATTTTTAGGTGAGGAGGTATCATATTGAAGAGCTTTGGCCCGAAAAAGAAGACTTATCTTTGGGTGTGATGTTTTTTATATAACGGTCTGCAAATCTAGTATTTACTTTTTTTTTCCATCATATCCGTCTTTCTATGGAATATCCACATCAAACATTGTAGTGAGTATAGACTTCTTACATTGAGAAGTCTAGTTTCTTTATATAGTTGTTCACTCGAGAATAATCTGTTTTTTCAAATATTATTTTTATAATAGTGTTTTGTACAGCCTGGAGGCTGCGCAACACATTGTCAAACATTCCCCCCCCCCCAAACAGTAATGCAGTAACTGTATGACCGATTCTGCTAGTGAGTGGTATAAAATGCACATGTTTCTTCTATTCAAAATTTCTCTCAATGTGTAAGTTAATTTTCTTAGCCTTTTCGTGACATATATGACGTGTTCATCCCACCTCATATGTTAGTCAAGTATTACACCAAGATAGTTTATTTTTTTAACTTTTTTTAGATACAAGCAAAAGTCGACAAATCCCCTTGAAAATGGTATCTGAATTCGACCAGTTCGAGCAACTACCGATAAATCCTAATTACACGCAAAACCCGATAAAAAATTGAATAATGTGGTTGTTAGATATATTCTGTTTAACCTGTTAGAAATTATGTTGGATATACTTCTTTATACTCAATATAAACGTTTTTTATTATATTCGACAGAAGTCAAAAAGTAATAATTTCACATGTCATTTTTATATCTACATAGCACACTCCTTAACACAAAAAATATATAACATAGAGAGTGTTATATAAATAATTCGTAGTTTGTCGTAATCTCCAACACCCCTTCTCGACGATTATGAATTACATATCTTCATACCAACCATTTCAATATTATTTCGCAATTTTTCAGGTCCTAGTGGTTTTGTTAAAAAATCAGCTAACATGGAATGGGATGGGCAATATTGAAACATGATTTTATTTGTCAATTTGAGATTCTTGACGAAATTGTATTTTGTTTCAATATGCTTAGTTCTGTCACTCATTTTTTCATTGTCAAGCAATTTTAGACATGACTGATTGTCTTCGAACATGACAGTTGTTGTTACATCTTGTTGGAAATCTTGTAACAATCCTTTCAGATAAATTGCTTGTTGAGAAGCTTCTGACAATGAAATGAATTCAGCTTCTGTAGAAGATAGTGCCACGCAGGTTTGTTTCTTGCAACGCCAGTCGAACATGGCTCCCATGAATTTGAATAAATAACCACTGTTTGATTTTCTGTCTGACCTATCTCCTGCCCAGTCCGCATCTGCATATCCATACAAAATATCTTCATCGATATCAGATGATATTTTTCCAAGTTTAATTTCCATATCGATGGTTCCATTGAGATATTTCATAATCCTTTTTACTTCTGACCAATCATACGTATAGGGATCACTGACGTTTCTCCCGAGAATTGAAGTAGCAACGCAGATAGCTGGTCTCGTGTTCACCGATAAATACAATAGTGCACCTATCGCGCTCCTGTAAATATCCTCATTTCTGAATCTATCATCATTGGAGTTTCTGTTCTTGTAATATCCTGTGTCTAATGGAATAGTCACAGCTTTAGAGTTTTCCATCTTGAAGTTCCTCAATAATTTCATGATATACTTCTTCTGGTTTATTGAATAAATCCCATGGATGTCTTTTTTCACTTGGATTCCAATATAGTTGTCAATATGTCCCAAACAAGTTATCTTGAAATTTGTTTTCAGTTTTTCAGCCGTTTCTTCAATTATTTTTATTTCTGTACATGCTATAAGGATGTCATCAACAAATATCAACAAATATATGAGGCTTCCTTTTTCATTTTTTATGTAGAGGCATTGATCATAATCACCTCTTCTGAATTCCATATCAATGAGAAATTTATTGATTGTGGAATTTCACATTCTGGCAGCTTGTTTCAACCCATATATTGATTTATGTAGTTTGCATACCAAATGTTCATGTCCTTCTTCGACATAACCTTGGGGTTGTTTCAAATAGATTTCTTCCTCCAATTCAGCATTTAAGAAAGCCGTTTTGAAATCATAATGATAAATAGTCATTTTTTCTTTCCCAGCAATAGTGAGAAAAAGACGAAATGTTGACTGTTTCACAACTGGAGCAAATACCTCATCATAATCACATCCAAACTTTTGTGAGAATCCTTGAGCTACAATCCTAGCCTTGTATCTATTTACATTTCCTTGACTATCAGTTTTGAGCTTGAAACTTTCCAATTGCTTTTTTTCTTCGGGTAATTCAGACAAACTCCAGGTGTTATTCATCTTCATTGCCAATATTTCTTCGTCCATAGCATCAATCCAATTTTTTGCGTCCTTTCCTTCAAGTGCTTCATTTCTTGTTTTTGGTTCAATTAAAATCTCTTCGACTTCTTTATTTTCTGTAAATTTATTCGGGGGTTTACCTTTATTGTTTCTTTCTGATCTTCTCAGCTTTATTGTATCTCCTCCTTTACAATTTTTATTTTTTTTTATTTTTCTTAGAATTAGAATTTTCATCCCTCTGTTCGCCTTCATTGTAAGTATGCATTTCACCACTGATTATATCTTCGGTTTCTCCTTCGTCAAATATTTCTTGTTCAATTTCATCTGATGTCACATCTTCCTTTTTATTTTTAACGAAAATTTCCACTTCATCATCAATTTTCTGGGGTTCATGATCATTTTTGATGTTTTCAATAGTTTTTGATTGATGATAACCGCTGTGATAATCTTCCAAAATTTTCACGTCCCTACTGATTGAAATTCTTTCCGTACTCTCATCGAGGAGTCTATATGCTTTTGAACCATTTTCATATCCAACTAATTTGTACTTTTTCGCTTTTTCACACAGTTTGTGTCGTTTTTCTTTTCGAATATGAGCAAAAACTGTACTTCCAAAAACTTTCAAGTGACTAACGGTCCCTTTTATTCCGTTCCAAATCTCGAATGGAATATTGTTAGTTGCTTTCGTTGGAACCAAGTTTTCCAGATAATTCACTGTCATGACTGCTTCTCCCCAGTACGTATTTGATAGACTAGCACCAATTAGCATACATCTCACCATTTCAGTTAAGTATCTGTTTTTTCTTTCAGCTACCCCATTTTGTTGACTTGAGTAGGGAGCTGTTAATTGCAATTCTATATTTTCAGATTTTAGGAAATTTGTTACTTCTGAATTTATATATTCTCCACCTCGGTCAGATCGTAAAATTTTTGGTTTTTTGTTGAATTTATTTTGCACTAATCTGACATATTCTCGAAGCTTATCGTAAACTTCGGACTTTCTACTCAATAAATATATAGTAGAGTATCTACTAAAATCGTCTATGAAAGTGAGTATGTATTTCTTTCCTCCAGGTGTGATTGTACGCATAGGTCCGCAAAGGTCTGTGTGTATTATATCCAATACATTTGTTGTTTTCGTGAAAGACTTCTTTGGAAATGTTTGTCTTGTCATTTTTCCTCGTATACAGGTTTCACATGTCATAATGTGTCGACAGTTTTTCATATTCATTCCATTCACCAAATTTTTGTTCGCCATTTCCTTTATGACAACGGGATCTCGATGACCAAAACGTTTGTGCCAAATGTGAATGCAGCCATCATTACATCCATCCCATACCGCCATAGTTTTATTGTATTGCTTGAGTTTGTATAAATTTCCACTCAAAGTTCCTTGGGCAATGACTTTTTCCTTTAACTTTATACTGCAATTTTCCTTATCAAATTCAATTTTGAATGCCAGGTCTGTCAACTTCTTAACTGACAATAAACTAGAACCCAACTCAGGAATATACAGAACGTTTTTTACTATAACTTCTGATACGGTATTATCATCTAAAAGACAGTTCAATTTTCCAGTACCTACGCCGTGAGCACGAACTTTTCTGCGATCAGCAAGCTCTACTTCGCTTTGGGAATATCATATGACTACTAGCACCAGAGTCAATAAACCAATCCTGATTTTTATTGGTTCCTCCAATATTGAAACAAACATGTGTCTCTTCAACATTTGCACTGATTTCGTTATTATCTGAAGATACCACATTTGCTACATTTGAATGTCTATTAAGTTGTTTCTTATAATGGTAACAATCTTTCCTCAGATGTCCGGTCTTCTTGCAGAAATAACATGTCACTGTACTACCCCTTTTATACTGTTCGAACACCTTTTTATTGAAATGTTTTTTATTCATGTTCAGAGCTAATTCATTGTCTATTCCTTGATTCTCTTTTCTTCTGTGATATTCCTGTATCAATTTACTTCTAACCATATCCATAGTTAGGTCAGTTTCTGCTCTACTTTCCAAGGCTATTACTAAGTTTTCATAGTTTTCAGGAAGACTGCATAATAATAATGCTACTTGCAAATTTTCTGCTAAATTTTCCCCTAATGTTACCAACTGATCTATAATGCCCATCATGTCAGCAATATGTTTTTCCATATCACCATTCGAAGACAATGTCATCCTACAAAGTCGTTTTAACAGAAAAACTTTACTTGTTAGTGATGATTTTTCATATTGCTTTTTCAGTTTGTTCCAAGCTTCCTTTGCTGTTTTACAGTTCTTCACATGTACAACTTGCACATCCTCGATCAATAATCCAATTGATGCCCTTGCTTTTCCATCTTTCGAAATCCAGCTTTCAGTTTTTGGTTCAGGTGGGTCTTCAGTGACTATGTTCCAAAGTTCTTCCTTCAATAGCAGCATCTCAACTTTATATTTCCATATTTGGTAGTTAGTACCATTCAATCTTATAATATTGAATTTAGAAGCATCCATGTTCACGATTCACTTTCTAACAGTTATACTTTTAATTCCAGTCAATTTTTCAATTTACTTCAGTGACTGGGCCCATAACCTGTTAGATATATTCTGCTTAACCTGTTAGAAATTATGTTGGATATACTTCTTTATACTCAATATAAACGTTTTTTATTATATTCGACAGAAGTCAAAAAGTAATAATTTTACATGTCATTTTTATATCTACATAGCACACTCCTTAACACAAAAAATATATAACATAGAGAGTGTTATATAAATAATTCGTAGTTTGTCGTAATCTCCAACAGTGGTACCATCTATTATGCAAGTACGCGCGCACTGTAATGTTACAGATTTCTGAATTTTATGGGCATATGTGTTATTCTTTAGTAATGAGTAAATGATAGAGATGACTCATAAAGATGATGTGTAGAGTGAAATAAGTTTGCAGATTATATTGTATTTCTATTTGGTTTGCATCTTTTGAAGTTTTTATAATGGAAGAAGGAGAAACTAGTGTATTGGAAATTGATACAGGAAGTAGGAAGAGAAAGACAAATGAGACGAAACGACAGAAGGCACAAAAGCAAAGGTAAAACATCAAGATAATGTTTTTGGGATAAATTTTTCTACAGTATCTGTTTGTTTTTAGATATCATTGTAGCAATGCTGATTTGGATAACTTTGAGAAAGTTTGCAATCACAATGCTCCTGTATATTGTTGCGACAGAATTGCAGTAAGTGACGTTCGAGCCATTCGAAGTGAAGTTTTTGAAAACAATATTAAAATAGAACAGGACACCAAATTCTGCCACTACATATCCGTAGTGCCAATTGAAAGAGAAAGATCAACAGAGAGGAGACAGTCCAGGAGCCGCAATTTTTCTGTTCACTATTTTCTCCCTAAAAGAGTTACGAACAGGAAAATACGAGTATGTCAGGCGTTCTTCTAAATGTGTAAACATGAAAAAAGATCGAATAAATTCTATTGCTGAGGCATTATCTGTAGGGAACATTCCGAAAGAAAAACGAGGTGGCGATCATGTATCTATCAAATCTTTTGACAAAAAAAAATCAAGTAAGAGAGTTTATTGGCAAACAACAAGGTAGAGAAAGTCACTATAATAGAGAAAAACTAAAAGAATTCATCTAGCCGCCGACTTGAACATGAAGAAGTTACATCAGATATATCTAACTCAATGCGATGCCGAAAATAAGGTGAACTTTTCCTTGTTCAGGAGAATATTCGTTAATGATTTTTATATTGGGTTCTCTAGCCCTGCATCAGACGTCTGCGCACAATGTACTAGACTCAAATTCAAGATAAAGAGAACAAGTAGATGTTAAAATTAAAACAGAGTTGCGCACCGAGTTTACAGTCCACAAAAGGAGGGCGAACGCTTTCTATGGTCTCTTAAAACCTACTCCCGAAAACTCGATTACGTTTTGCGTTGACTTACAGCAGGTTCAGCCTTTGCACAAAACGCCTATCAATGATGCGTTTTATGCTCAGCAAGTTAGCATGTACGTTTTTTGTTGCGTTGACAGTCAGTCCAAACATCCAACCTTTTATACATGGACTGAAGATCAAGCAGGTAGAGGATCAATAGATATAGCATCTGCACTTTCGAATCATCTGGATTCCTTGGATTATGGAAATAATACGACAGTTCGGCTTTCCTGCGACGGATGCGGAGGGAAAAACAAAAATTCTCATGTTATACACTCTCTATTTTTCTGGCTCAGATTCAAAGCTCCAATCCAAATCACAAAAATAATACTTGAATTTCCAGTGAGGGGTCATTCGTATTTACCAGCAGACCGTGTATTCGAAGGAGTAGAAAAGCTCCTGATGAAAGAGGCTACGTTATTGTGTAGAGAGGACTATGAGAAAATTTACGAAAAAGTGGAAGTGGTGAAAAAAATTGGATTCGATAGGAGACTTTTTGATTCCAAACAACTTAAAGTTGGATTGGAAAAAGTTGAAGGAATATCAGAAAAAAAGACATAGTCCACCAAAAATTCAATGAGGGAAGATTGGTTAGAATATCCACTTTCAAAAACTTTTGAAACCAAAATTTTCTAACACAGATTTGACTATAATAGAAAAAAATTTACTACGGGGCATCTGCTAAATCAGCAGTTTGATAAGGATTGGGAGGAGTTACAGGAACTGCACTGGTATCGGGCATTACTACACGGTCCTACTTCGAATGAGGAGGATCCTGAAGTTGATGAGGAGGATGGAACATGTGACTGCCTTGAAGAGGAACCAGCTATCCATATTTAGTTTCCCTGAAAAACATTTCCTCTCTTTTTTCTCAGAATGCTTTTTGTCGAGAATAAAATTACTTATTTTTTGTTGTGTTGTTTTGTTTATTTTCAAAATCACATTATCCTAAAAATTGGGGTAAAACATTAACCCTATTTCAGTATCTGAAATTCATGCAAAAACAGATAAAAATCAGATTTCATACAAAAACCGATAAATTAAAAAAAAAATGATTATAAAAAAAGGATAAAAAATGTTATGTTAGCAAAACTTGAGATTTATATTATATGAATCACGGATAGATTAGTCCGGTTATAAAAAAATTCAAATTTTTCTGGGATCGCGCTGTATAAGTTTTTGGTCATT
Organism: Gonioctena quinquepunctata; assembly: GCA_018342105.1. Classification (NCBI taxonomy): domain Eukaryota; kingdom Metazoa; phylum Arthropoda; class Insecta; order Coleoptera; family Chrysomelidae; genus Gonioctena; species Gonioctena quinquepunctata. Next base: position 22,499 of record JAFIRS010006123.1, on the reverse strand, counting down.
ATCTCAAAATGGATAAATATGGATTTATCGGTTTTTGCATGTTTGCTCCACTAAATGTCATTGTCTTTTGCTTCCCTTCTGCCTGAGCTTATCAGAGCATAGTGTATTCTGTATTTACAATAAATGTAAGTTTTGGGAAATTTCGAAACAGTATGTAAGGTTTGTTTTCCGAAAAAATGAAAAGCCCAAAATCACGGTAGGTACTTCAGATATCGACCCCCTTACCACTGTCTACCAGCCGGGACATGAATATATATATATATATATATATTGTAATGTTTTGATATATTGAAAATTATAAATTGCTTTTATATAATGAATGAAGCTAATAGTTTTTGCTATTCTTTAAGAGCCAAATTGATAAGATATAAATAGATATTTCTGCCCCTGTATTGTATTGTGTAATAATAATTGCCAGCGAACGTCACTGTTCTCTCGTCACGCTACCAACAATTATTATTTTCCTCACCACGGCTAAGCAACAGTTGGTACGCCCTTATCTCAGATAGCCGGTTCAAAGCAATAGAGAACCGCCACTGCTGGCTAACTTCAGTTTATTGAATGGTCTTTGGTATGTTATTGATCATTGTGAGAAAACAAACAACAAAATATCATAAAGCAATTATCTCCTTTATTCAGGAAGACTTAAAATACCTGGCCTACGAGAAATAACTTATACTAGGGTGAATCAAACAAATATTCACGGATAAAAATAATAAATCAGATCATGGATAGATAAACAGAACCTCACTTTTTCCGTGAGAGTGACGTTTTCTGTTATTGTTCAATATAGAGTGACATAAAGTTCTTCGAATGTGAAATTCGTTATTGTGAAATAGTTCAGGACCGGAAGAGCACTATTAAAGTTTTATACCTGTTTGGAACTGTTGGTGTTCTACTTATACCATGAATCAGGATGTCTCCTCTCTCCAATCGCTGTCAGGACTGCAATATAATGTATCAGGAACTATATAGATGCGGAAATCAGCACTTGGATCCGTGGATATGTTATCATTAAGGTAATATTGGTTTTGTTGACCAAATGATGGGATTATTCCAATTTTCGTCTTGTAAAATTTTTGCGTGGCATCCGCTTGGAAATTTATTTTCGATCTCCTCGAAGCTTTGTTTTTTTATCGCCTAGCTACATCCTTTTCTCCTTGTTTTTTTCATTTGAATTTTTGAATTGGTGCACTAAATTGTCACTTTTCACTGTTTTTATTTATATTGCATAATTTATATATACAATTATTCTTCCACTCTTATCATTATTTACAAATTTCAAAAATAATTGCTTCTGATACCATCTCATTGCTACTCTCCCACAATTTCCAATTTTACACCTGACCATCTATTCCCTGATTGGCTATTTTTATGGAGACATTTGCTGTTCTATCATTGGCTACTTTTTGTTAGCTACAATTTCATATACTGTATGTTTCAAATTTATAAATGTGTTGATTACTGTTTATTCCTGAAAATTTTATAAATTTAGACTTTTTATTGTCTTTTGAGCAATTATGAGTTATAATAATTTTGACAGTGTATGAAATTGATTGTTTTATAGTATTTTGACATTTTTATCTATCCATATTCTACCTAGGCTCACAATTTACATGGAATTTCAAAAGTTATTCACAAACAAACTCTTGGAACCATTAACCATCTAGTAATTATTCTTTTTGTGGGTTTTTCGTCTTTTAAAATTTACAACTGGCATAACATAACATAACAACATTCCTGAATTTATATTCAATATTTTTCATATTGTTTGTTTACTGTTGGAATTTGACAAAAAAATAGTGTGTATCAAGTATTACATGAATGAAAATATGTTTCAACCCAATTTTTTTCATTTTACTGTAATAATTAGTATGAAAAAATTTGTATCAATGTGAAAATACATTCGAATACATTAATATCACCGAGTTTTCCAATCCAAATATATGCAAAGAAATTATCAATTGACTAAGAAATTTCCAAGTATATACCGTACAAATTCAATATCATTACCGCATTTATTGCAATTTGTCAATAATTTTCAACAAAAAAGTAAAAGATGTTGTTAATTAGTGTACAATAATAACACACTTCCCACTCACTTTACTCTTCGTACTGCCAGTATACATTTTTCCCTTTGGTCTCGTTTATAGTTCACGGTAGAAAAACCACAAATTTTTTTATTCGGAGGTGCATTTAAACGCGTGTCTGTACACCCTACAACACATCAGTGATCCTCCGAAACCCTTTTCTTCGTCCTTCACGTCATTTACATTTGATTCGGGGTTATTTGCGGCTCGTTCATTGCCATTCATTTATTATACGCGCACATTCAACACTGGCCTCTCGTTGATAGGAATCGTTTATCCTCCGAATCACAATACAAATACCGTTTTGTCATTTGCGACCAAAAAATTTAAACTACCGCACTTTGTAGACACCATATTTATCATAGCGGTAGATGAGGTTGAGTAATACTGTCTGGATCAGTTTGTCCGATTCCGCCACTGCGGCGCTGCACGTTGAACTCTTCCCCTATGCTCCATAAGAACTTATTTGAGTGCGAATTGCTTTCTGCAAAGTTATTCTTCGGCTCGTTGTTTTCAGTTTGAGGAAACAGGTTATGATATGCCAGTAGTTTGTCGTTTTGTTCTTGGTAATATTCCACAGTTATTGTGTGGTATTCCATATGAACTTTTTTGAAATAGAATTGATTCTTGCACTAATACTGATTTGCTTGTAATATTTATTTTAAAGGAATATTTGTTGTGATGTGTTGATATTTACTTGTTGCACATGTGTGGGGTGACGATGATTCACAAGGTAGTAGTGTTGGGACATATGTGGGGAGTATGTTGTATTACGTATTTTATTTTGGTAGGTAGCTATATTGTTTGTTAAGGGATTGTGTGTTAGGTTTAGGTAGGTGGCGCTGTTAGTTTCTTCCTATGATAGATTGAAATAGGTGCTGTTTAGGTCGGCGATTTCAGTTTTGTCGCATTAACAAACACAAGAAAACAACCACCCTCGAGTTGGATTATAATAAAACAACTATCCTATGTGCAGAAGAAAAAAGGAATAATGAGATGATTCACACCAAAAACAGCCCAAATTGGGTAAACGACAAACTCGAATGTTTTGGTCGTTTAAATATAATATTTTAAATAAGATTGAATGTTGAACAACAGTGCCAAACATGTGAAGTGTAATATTAGAAACGGAGGACTTATCTCTTCACAAAATTCAATATGAATTGAATTAAGTGGTAGACTACAAGCGGAAAAAAACTCCACATCCACATCCACCAGATGTAATGTTCGTCAATGTATTAGCCGGGAAGTGTTTTGAAATGAAATTTGACAAACACTATTTTCCATCAATGCCTCGGATAAGTTCGAAAATGGGCCAATTCGGTCCAGAAGTTTCAAAATGGCGACTGTTGAAATATTGGGAAGAAATCTATTATTTTCATACCAATATTGGCAAACTATAGGTCTTTTGAAAGAGCTTCATGAGGTCCACAACTTTTATTGAAAGAGTTTTTCTCTAATACGTACACACAAAAAACGCTTTAAATTACAATTCATGAGAATAAATTATTTTTGTTCACCTTGTATGCTCCTTTCATTTGAGGTTCAGTCGCTTGTGACAATCAGATACTGTATGAGTTCTTCTTCTGCCAACAAACTGAATATCATAGTATTTTAACATTTACCGATTACAAAGTTAAACTATATAAATAAATATAAGTTATGATAATTAGCTTGTAAATGTATTGTGAAATCTACCTTATCGCCATCGGGTTTTTCGTTTTGGATTCAGTACCGTATTGGCAATAAAAATTACATGAAACTCATTGGATTTATTGACATCCAAACAAATAGACATTTTTTGATATTGGTCTGGAGTTTTCAGAAGTTTGTAATTTTTTCTGTTGATAGAGAAATGCGACCGAAAGTGTGTGAGTCCCCCATTCCGATGTAGGTACAGAATCGAAATTAGCAAAAAAATCATCACTTCTACGTCTTCGTGGAAGTAAATGATCAACGGTGAATTATTTTCAATTCGCACCCCTACAATTGGCAAGAAGATATGGGATTGTCAGAAAAACCACTTGATTGAAGGCAAGAGTACATCCCCACATTTATCGAGTCCAATCTTCACAATCGGGATCACCGATTGAATCGGGGATAGGGGAAGGCGATGAAAACGCTACCACCGATAATTCAGAGACATTCCCCACCGTTTGTGCTGATTTCAATTCCGAACCGACACATTTGATTACCGTGATTAATTGGGTATATGTTCATAATGAGACCTAACAGGTATTGTTCTGCTCTTGGATAAGGCCGTAGCGCGTTACGAACTCACCATTAAAAATGCCTTGATGGATTCCTCCCGCAGAGGACAAGCTCCCAAATACGATGATGAATTCCCGCAAAGGATTGAAAATCTAATACGTGAAAGAAATGGGGCGAAAAGGGCCTTTCAAAGGAGTTTGTTTCCTGCGGACAGAATCCGGGCTATAACGGAATGTAGGCATGAAAGATTCGGCAATATACTTCAAAATCTAGAAAACAATAATCAATTGTGGAAACTTAGTGAAAATTTAAAATATAAAAAAGCCGATCTTTTCCCTATTCACGGTGAGAGCGGAATGTACTATGACTCTGAGTCCAAAGCTCGAGCATTTGCAGATTCGATGTGTTGGAAAACAACCAATATCTTACCATATATTCAACATGCAATTGTTGATGGAAAAAAAGAGTTGTTGACATCGAGTTAAGTTGAATAGATATTTGTATATTTTCGAATATGAAAGTTCTTTTCAATATTGATTTTTTCCTGTTTCTAAACGTTTTGGCGACCGTGACAGGACAGTTCGATGGAGAGATCAAACCAGTTAGAGAAAGAAAGGACTCAATTGAGGCGATCATTTACAAGGATTTGCAAGGAATTGGATAGCTTACTGAAGGACAGACTATCCATGAAAGAAAACGTAATGGCTCGTTTCAACCAGTGAGAAGATAAAAGCGACCCTCTCTACCAGGTATAATTTGTATTTGAACCAGGTGAGGAAACAAGAAGAAGTAGTCAGCAATGCTAACTCCACAAGCTTAGGAACGAAAAGGAATAATTTCAAATCACTCAAACTTGAATTAAAGAGATTCGACGGCGAGGTGAAGAACTGGATCGGATTTTGGGGTCAATTTAAGAAAATTCACGAAGATCCTACAATCGACAATGAAGACAAATTCCAGTATTTGATTCAAGCTACGGAACAGGGTTCCACGGCGAGGGAGTTGGTCGAGAGTTTTCCGCCTTCTGGTGACAATTATGAAAAGTCCGTCAAACAATTAAAAGCCAGGTTTGCTAGGGACGAATTCCTAATTCCTAATTGAGATACGTCAGGGAGCTCCTGAATCTTGTGTTGAAGCAGTGGATGACTAATAAAGCAAGTATGTCTCTACCCAACTTATACGATGAGCTCGAAACACAATTAAGAGCTCTTGAGACCTTGGGAATCACAAGTGACAAGTATGCGACAATGTTATATCCTTTACCAGAAGATGTTCTTAAGGTTTGGGAGAGATATCGAAAGTTTATTGCAAGAAACAATTCCGGAGAAAATAGTGAAAGTTCTATCACAAACAACACTTCAGATTAAAACGAATATAAGAACCCTACTAATCATTTGAATATTTTGTTGGATTTCCTGGAAGCTGAGGTTGAGAGTGAAGAACGGGTCAAGTTAGCATGAACTGGTTTTTCACACGGAAAGGAAACCTGAAAAGGCAAGAACAATCGAAAGGTAAAAGCACAACACTCCACTAATATACCTGAATTACCCGAACCTGAACACCGCAGCTACTATTTTTGCATCAGAGAATAAGGAAGGTAAGAAAGTCATGAACTGTATCTTCTGTGGCCGCTCTCATTCTAGTCAGGAATGTTTTAGTGCAAATAAACTGACATTTGATGAAAAAAAAGATATGGTCATAAAAAAGAACTCTTGCTTTGGATGCCTCAGAACAAATCATATCGTGAAAAATTTTTTTTTTTCATCAAATATTTGTTATGCGAAAAAAAGCATTTTCTAATATTGTGCCCGGATTTACCTTCAAAAGAATCTTTTGAGAAAGACAAGGCAAACAATTCACAAGATGAACAATCAAGACAATGTAAAGGCAATTTAGGCTAAACGAGCATCCAGACGATGATCTGGATCGAGACCTTTTGTTGGAAGATAGGGTTCGTCGCACTTTAAGAGAACCAAATCGGGATGACATTCGTCCGGCTTCGCTGGATGAACTTAAGGCGCACATTAGAGGAGTAAATCCTAGAAAAGCGCCTGGATATAACGGAATTACTCATCGAATGATTAAGTAGTTTCCGGATAACCAGTTACAGTCATTGTTGAACATAATAAACAATTCTATGCGCCTCAAAGATTCCCTCGAGGGTGGAAGCATGCCATCGTGGTGATGATTCCGAAGGAAGGACAAAACCCAACTTTCCCACAGAATTATCGTCCAATCAATCTCCTTTGCAGTTCAGCTAAGGTGACTGAGAAAATCGTCCTGGAAAGGCTCCATGATGGTGTGGAGGACAGAAATGTCCTACGGAATGAGCAGTTCGGCTTCCGCCGAGCTCACTCCACCGAGCTTCAGGTTCTGAGGCTGGTGGAAGATACGATAGATTCATTAAATACCAACAACAGCGCCCATGTCATACTTCTTGACATCAGTAAAGCATTCGATAGAGTATGTCATGAAGGTTTGCTTCCAAAATTGATAGACTTCCACTTGCCTCTGGGTATGGTGAAGTCAGACATACCCAGGAGTGAACACGTGAAATTTCCCTTCACGCTGATGATACGGCCTTACTTTCTCCTTCAGCCGACCATCTGATGGGTGTCGTCTATTTGCAGAATACATTAGACGACCTCCAGCAGTGGTATCTGGAGTGGAAATAAGGGTGAATCCTGACAACACGCAGACTATCTCGATGAGTCGCAAGAAAAACAACCCAGAGGGAGGAGTGGCTGTCTCTAGAAGAGACAAGTACCTCGGAGTTACATTGGATCGCCGACTCACCTGGAGGCCACACGTTAAATTGATAAAAATAAAAATACATAAGAAAATCGCATCGCTCTATCCGTTAGTAAACAGAAAAAGTGAACTTTCCGTGAAAAATAAATTTATGATCTACATGATGGTTTTCAGACCAGTCTTTTTGTATGCCTCAGCCGCCTGGGGTGCAAATGGAAGTTCTGCGTATGATAACGAACGCTCCGTGGTACGTGCAGAACGAACGGATACTTGAGGACTTAATTCTGCCTTCCATAAAAAATATCACCAGAGAACGCAATCAGAGAGTATTTGATTGTACAATGGCCCACGAGAATCCCCTTGTGAGGGAAGCCACTGATTACAATATAGACGACCCCACGCTTTTAAACGTCCCAGGCGCTCTCTGGAGTGATGAGCTATTTATTGATCCATACAGGGTAGTGAAAGCTGCATCCTCTATAGAAATTATTATTGTTCAAAATATTCAATTCAAAAATTATTTCTCGGCTATTTCTGAGAATTACCACAATGGCAAGGACTAAAGATTCTTCCTTGTTCAATAAAAATCAAAATTTCGTGAATAGCTATGGCCCACTTGTTTTTATGTTGAAAGAGTAAGAGCCTTCGGGTAACACTCGAATATAATAGTGATAGTAGACCCTGATTATTGTTCTGCCACCTAGTAGCTTCACTCACCCGAAGGGATTTCACTTTCATGTAGTGCTCGATTATATTTATAGCTGAATAAAACCAGAATGATCCATGTTTCTCCCCTCCTCTATAATGTTAATTAAAATAATATTTGATTCTGGATGGTAACCGCGACTTCATCAGCGTAGAATTTGTATATTTCCTATATTTTCCTTTGTATGGTTCCATCTAGCTTATGCCTGTGGCTTCGCTCCGTTCCCATTATCCCGTTATCCCGTGATCAAGTTATCCCATTTCCCGTTATGTCGTTTGGATGGCATAATTGATTTGACACCGGAAGTAATGCTTTGTGACGACTATTACAAATTCACTTACCCCTTTTGACCCCTGTAGGGATGGAATTCCCGAATGGAGTTCAACTCGATTCATTTATTTGTAATAAAGAGCCAAAACATGCTGAACTTGAAAACTAACGGAATCCCTATAATGATTGTTACCCCTGCCCCATTTAACCATTTTAGAGGTTGAATTTCTGAAAACACTGAAAAACGTATACCTCAAATACCAATGTGTATGACCCCAACTTAGAAAGTAACAAACCCCCATAAAAAAAAATATCTCCCATTTAACCCCATTAGTGGTTGAATTTCTAAAAACATTGAAATAAGTATTGCTTTATTTGTAACAGAGACCTCAAATATCAATTTTTATTTCCCTAACTCAAATCTAGCGGAACCCTCATACAAATTTTCACCCTACATTCCATTTCTTTGGCGGTTGAATTTCTAAAAACACTGTAACACGTACCCATCCATTTATTCGTACCAAAGGCCCCAAATACAAAATTTTATGACCCTAACTCTAAAACTAACAGAACCACCATATAAACTTTCACCTTCCTTCTAACCCCTTCACGGGTTAAATCTCCAAAACACTGAAACTCATATTCCTTCATTCGTAACAAAGACCTCAAATACCAATTTTGATAATCCTAACTTCAAAACTAACGGTACCCCTATACAAATTTTGAACCCCTTCTAAGGTTGAATTTTCAAAAACCCTGGAATATATTTTTTTATTTGGAAAGAAGAGCCCGAATACCAATTTCCATGAATTCGACTGCAAAACTAACGGAACCCCCATAAAAACTGTCACCCCTTTACGGGTTCAATTTCCAAATACTCTTGAATATATATTCCTTTATTTGTAACACAGACCCCAAATACCAATTTTGTGACCATAACTTGAAAACTAACGGAACACCCATAAAAATTATCACCTTCCATGGGCTGAAAAGGAAGGTGATAATTTTGGTGGGGTTGACCAAATACAATGAAACATGTATTCGTAACAAACACCTCGAATACCAATTTTCATGACCCTAATTCGTCTCAATCTTGCGAGTGTCAAATGGCAGTAATCAAAATTCAATAGGGCTACAACCAGACGCAATATTGTGGATAAAGAAATGATAGTAATAATCAAAACTCAATATTGCGACAACCAGACGCCATGTTGTGACAAAATTCAATATGGCGACAACCAGACGCCATATTGTGATGAAGTTTTAACAGCGTATAGCTTGGTATATCAGTAATTGGTTAATTTGCTAGTTAGTTGGTTTATTTTGGTTTCAGTTACTATTTCGTTTCACACCATCACTTACATATTTCAATAGAAACTCATTTAAGTACAGTCAAACTCTGCTATAAGGAACGATCATAGTTTCTTGCCAAACTATTACAAATAGTCCCGGCATTTTCCAAAGTGTACGTGAGTCCGTGAGAAGAAGAGCAGAGGTATGGATATTTCCTGAAAATCTCATTCGGAATATTACGAACATTCGAAAAAATGAATCGGTACATCAGTTATTAAAATAAAAATAAAATACCCTCTCCGGGATCCGTTACTGCGACCTTCTGCTTGGTAAGAAATAATCTAACCGCAGAACTGTTTCTTATGTACCCGAATTTTCCAATTTCAAGGCAACTTCCTGATTTTTTTTTTTTCGTATAAACCATCCTCGGGCTATTACGAACATTTTAAAAATAAAAGCCACATCGGTCCAGCAATTCTCATGTTTTGCGCTTACAAACAATCGAGATGAATTGTTATTATATTTATTGTCAGTTTGTTCCATTCCAAAAGACAGATTCCACACACTATTGCTAATGGTCTAAGATCCCAGAGCCGGCAAACCTACGTCATTTTAGCATAGCTGAAATTTTTTGTATGAGTAGTGTGATATGTAGTTGAGAACGTATGATCACTAATTAGCTTGAAAGCGGGACCGTTTTACATAAAACTTTGTTTTGAATATTCGTTCAAAAACGAATCATTTTGCAATTTCGAAGTGAAAAAAAAATCGTCAGGCATGAGGACTCAAAATCTCTTCATTTCCTATTTCGTACATTCTAGGTATCCCTGGGAGGATCATAAAAAACAATACAAAACATAAAATATATACATATGTACAAATGATCTCCCTGAAGGAGATTCTTCGAAGGATCTGTAAAATTCCATGGGGTTATAGGGAGAAGATTGAAAACACTTACATCATCCCTGCTATGTTTCCCTAGCAGGGGGATGCCTGTTCATACTCCGAATGCCTCGCACGTACGCGGTGGCGGGAACAGTGGGAAGCACCCCCGCTGATTTTGACGGTTGCACCCGCATTGAGATTTATTTCCCGCTAACATTTGAAAAAAGTTACACATCTCCTGCTACGCCTATATGTGTGTTTTAATGATTACTAGATATGATTTTCAGATAGTTGGTACTTCAAAGTTTGTGAGAGTTAATAAGTTGTGTTTTGAATGCCAGAAAATAAAAAATAAAGAAGCAGCTTAAAATGATCGATACGGATGTATTAAAGTTAATTAATTTCTAATTATTATTTGTTCTCCTTTTTAGGGGGTGTTTATAATTCGTTCGTGGTAAATATTTAGGACTCCTAGACGGGACTGCAGAATATCTGGCAAATCGAGTATCAGAATGAAATGTTTCTTGAATGTTAGTACTCACAGCAAACATAAGAAAAATCATTGACTGCCTGGGCAAAAGTGGTGCATACGTTTTTTATGGCCTTTTTTCGGAAACAGCAACCATACCGATGTGGCAACAGTAATAGTTTCATTAAAAATGAACTCCCGAGTGGTCAAACGGTCTAAGGTGCTGGTTCACGGAAGGAAGCGTGGGTGACAGCGTGAGTTCAAACCCCAGCTCAGGCAGCTTTTTTTTATTTCTTCTTTCAAAATTGAAAAATGCTTAGTTTGGGGCGAATATTCGTTCCAAAAAAATCATTTCTCATGTCTGAGAGCTGGCTGCAGAAAACCTGGCCGATCGAGTAACACCATGAAATGTTTTCACAAGATTTCATTTAAATTCATATATGTATGTTTATTCCAAATCATTCGAGTGAATTTTGACCTACTTCTAGTTGTCCGATTAACGTGAAATTTGGCAGGTTTTTATTATTCCGGTGACAATGCATTACGGAATTTTTGCCAAAGAAAAAACAGAATGGCGGCCCCAATATGGCCGACGAGTTTCGTGATTATAGTTCGATTCTATTCAAAATTACTATGTGGGGGCTTTTGCAGCTGGGCATCATGATTTTTTTGCCAGAATTCATGAATTCAAAATGGCGGCTCCAATATGGCGATGAGTTTTGTGGTTATAGCCCCATACCAAAAGAAATGGGTATGTGTGGGTTTTTGGGGTCGAATATTATGATTTTTTGGTCAAAATCTACGAATTCAAGATGGCGGCTCTAAGATGGCGACAACTTTTGGTCTCATAGTCCGATTCCATTCAAAATTGGTGTGTAGAGGTTTTTGTAGTATAACATCATAATTCCGCAGTCGAAATTCATGAATTCAAGATGGCTGCTCCTACAAGACTACGTGTTTTGTTATCATGGTCGGATTCCATCCAAAATTGGTATGTGGATTTTTTGGGGTCATATATTATTAATTTTTGTCAGAATTCATTCGAATGACTAATTTTATGAATGACTAAAAATACTTGGATAAAAATGATTGAGAAAAAATAATGACAAGCTTTTATACAAATGCACCACAAAAAAAATTCTTTACTTGTTTGACCTAGGTTATTCTGTGAGTAACAGATTGAAAATCATGCCACACAAGAATACCTATCTTATATTCGCGGCAAGATTTTGAAACTGTTACTCATAGAAGGTCAAGCAACTGAAGAAATATTTTTTTTTATAAAAGCTTGTCTTAATTTTTTTTTTATTATTTTTATTTGATTCTTTGTAGACATTTATGAAATCTCTCATCTCATTGAATTCTGACCAAAGTTGATGATTTACGACCACAAAAAAACCCACATATCAATTTTGAATGGAATGGAATCGGGCCATAATAACAAAACACATCGCCTTCCTGAATTCATGAATTTCGACTCCAAAAGCTCCCACACACTAATTTTGAATGGGGTTGAAATGTCAACTGCTGACATTTCAACTTCAATGTTTGTGTAAGTCAGTGTTGGGTTTATTATTGTGAGAGAGATATTTTGCCGAAATGCATTGCTAATTTCTTTGCTAGAAATAAATGCTATTTACTGTGGAGCAGACTTCAATTCTTTTATCCACTGATAAACTACCATCTATTCGGTTTGTCCACTGCAAAGAGAACCCTTCCCAACTCCTCTCCCCCATTTCTCCTTCGTCAATTCATGTCTGTGCTTCAAACAATTTTTGTTAGTTGAATACATATAAATTATTTTGTACACTTCTATAGTGTTGTTTACTATATCTGTTGGTTTATTCAGGTATATACATATTTAAAATATTTTCCTCCTTCCTTCTCCATTTTTTTTTATTTCTTTTGTTTTCCTTCCTCTTCTTCTTTCTTTTTTCCTTCATTTCTTCCCTTTTTTTTGTTTTTTGGTCAGTGGTCATTTATACCACGAGTGAGGGGAGCGGACCTCTTTCGACTAAGGTCTGTTTGCCAGAGCCTCGTTACTCGTTAGTCGAGTCGCAGACGCTCACATGCAACACGAATGTCTCCAACCATCCCATTCGCTGCTCGGGCGTGGCACGTTCAGCCCAAACCACGTGAGGTGAGGTTGGACACAATTGAAACGGCCGCCACATCGCTAGATTTTTTGTTTGAGTATATCTCCGGGAGACCGGGCAATTTATAGTTTAAACGTTTGTATTTTTATTGCTATAGTGTTTATTTTCCTAAAAAGCAATTCCATTGATAGTGACACTATTAAACTTTGGAAAAAAATGCCAATCAGCTCGCTACCAATTACAATATAGTGTACAAGCTCGATTCTATAGAATGGGGAAAACGAGTCAACCTACCTCGTGCCTGAAGTAAGTTGACTTGTCACTAGGGGTTTTTATGTAGTTCTACTGATTTGAATCGTCTCTAAAACAGTCGAATATGGTGTTGGAGTTGCGATATTTTAAAACATGCTATAACTAATTTTTAGTTATGTTAGATACATAATTTGTTTATGATTTGATTATTGATTGACAATTTGTAAAATAAAAAACGTCAGAAAAAAGTACTATTTTATTCCCGTATTTCTCCAAAATCTCCACATCTAACATATGGTATACAAAAATAAAAACTTTCACATATTGGCATCGCTGCAATCTGTCATCGTGCAAATACCATAAATCTACATATACAGTGCGGCTTTTTATAGTCCCCCTCCCCTGTTAACTCTTGAACGGTTTGACGTAGAACTATGGGACGAAAATCATTTTGAATTATATCACTGATATTACTTTTTAAAATGAAAGACATTGTGATGGCTCGATAGATGGCGTGGAGGGGCACATCAGCTTAAAAATAGCTTGGGGGGTCGAATGGCACATCGTTGAGAAGATAACTCAATTCTCTTTTCAAACATCTGTTTTTTTCAAGTCATCAATAAGTTTTTTCACAATATGCATTTGAAATGTCAAGAAAAACAAAATTTAAAATGCATATTGCGAAAAAAATTATTGCCAAAATTATAAAAAAAATTGATGGTTGAAAGGAGTTTTGAATTAACTTGTCAACAACGTGCCATTCGCCATTCGACCCCCTATGCTATTGGAAATATTCAAGTTGATGTGCCCCTTCACGCCATCTATCGAGAAATTACGATCCCTTCTATTCCAAGTAGTATCAATAATATCATTCAAGATTGTTTTGGTCCCGTTATTCTATGTCGAACCGTTGAAAAGCTAACAGGGAGCGAGGTACTATAAAAAGCCACACTCTCAATTGTGATTCCGTGAAACAACCATAGTTGAAAGAAAAATTGAATTAGCTTCTCAACGATATGCCACTCGACATATATTCCTTCGAAATTTTCAAGTTGACGTGCCCTCTGTCGAGTAATTCTCTCAGAAAGTGGGACCGGTAATACTATTCAATATATTTCAAACTTTATTCAAAGAGTATACAGTACATTGATGTTATCAATTTAATATTTTACCACCTAAAGACTGAAGGAAGGTACCCAAGCGCTTATGGCTTGATTTGTACTTTATTTCCATCTCGTAGCGGCATATTACACATTTTGAAGTATTTTGTCGATAACAAATAGTTTTGCGATTCGTTTCGTACAGTTTCGGAGAATTTTTAGAAAAGGCTGGTACATGTTCGTTGAAATATGATCATCATTACATCACATGCAACATTCTTTATTCACTTTCCTTTGTTAAAATTAGTATGTATAATATAGCAAGATGGTCATAATCAACAAATTGTTTTCAATTACGAACTGCTTCATTAATTCTTTATATTTTTTTAAATATGTGTTGTTTTTCAATATCAGAGGTAGAACATTATACAGTTTAAGTCCAAAATAAAAAATGGTTCTCTGCGTATGACCTTTTTTAAACATTGGAACATATACGTGAAATTTTGCATACTCCTGGTGTTATTACTTTTAGTCATATAAAATGAGGACTTATCAGTATACATCCAGAATGGACAATTTGTGGCGTATAGGCTCCTTACATTCATTAAGTATATTACTTTCAATATAAAGTTTTTGTGTATCAGACAGTTTAGATTTTTTTTAAATGATTTTTATGATTGTGTTCTGCATCACTTGAACGCTGTTCAGTACATTTTCAAACATGCCACCCCATATTGTGATGCAGTATCTGAGAACTGATTCAACCAGGGAAAATTTCATGTCTCATTGTTTCACTGGGTTGGTGGCCGTGAGCTGTTGTCCAGATGGTCCGAGTTCGATTTTCGGCACGGCTACTGAAATAAAAATTTGTTTCTGTAGTTTAGTAAAGCGGGAAGAGATAGGTGACCAACCGAAAATTCTTGGTACCTAGATATAAATCTTTCGGACTGTCCACGGTTACCAGCCAATGAGTGCTTCGGATGACACTTAAAAAGCTGAGGTCCCCATCTTCCTAACTCTCTGACTTCCGAGGGTTGCTTTGCAACTAAGTTGGCGGTTGAAAACAATTTTAAACATTTTTTTTTTCACATCAAACCGTTGAAAAGTTATTGACATAAGGGTATTGTTCGTTCAGTGGACTGTATAAATATTAATTTGTGGTAAATTCGCAAACACCCAGAACTGATCAAAGTGTCACTCACCCATGTGCCTCCGTCGGGGAATCTGATCTTCAGCCAATAGATACTTCGTCTAGTCTTCCTGGCGGTACCGCCGCTAATCACATTTACACTAATTCTAAGGATGAGGCATATCTTGAGTAATAAGCGTTATATCAATGAGAAAACACAAACTCAAGAAAAAACTAAAATGCTATGTTCTTTCCATAAGATCTAGGAACTCAATGTCTATCTTCAATTTCTCCTCTTCCGTCTCATTTTCCCACTCCCACAAGTGACTATATCAGTCTGTGTGATACCTCACGCGCAAAATAAGGTCGAAAGAGTTGAATCATGCAAATGAAAAATTCCCATTTGAAATATACCATATACATATAAAATCCCTTGGCAAAATTAATTATAATTATAATAACAAAAAAAAACAAATGCGTCAAGACGCAACATAACCGCTCACCTAAAATTACGCGAGAAAGTTTACCCAAAAATAAGCCAAGAGATGCTTATAGTCTAACAAAATTCTAATGTTCTATAGAAGGTGAGGGACATACCTTCGTAACAGGACGCTTGAGTGTCCCTTTAGCAGTTTTGACAGTAACAACTCGTGTAATACCATCTATACCACCGTATTCCTCGACTACTCGAGCTAAATTCCACTTCAATGGGGGTGAAAGGTAATCTTTGAGAAGAACCAAATCACCGGTTCTAGGAACAGATGGATCTGTCCATTTTGATCGTTGAAGGAAAGTATGGAGGTATTCCCTGTGCCATTTCAACCAGAATGATTGTTGAATTTTCTGAACGATCTGCCATCGTCCTAAACGTCCCATTTTGATATCAGTAAGGTCCTCATCTGGCAAGGAGTTTAGAGGGCTAGGGTCAGAAAATGACCGGGAGTTAGTGCTGAAACGTCATTCGGATCAGAGCTAATGGGTCCTAATGGCCTTGAGTTCAAAATTGCTTCGATTTGTGTCAAAACTGTATAAAACTCCTCATACGTGAGAAGTTGTTCTCCAACCACGCGAATGAGGTGCCCGTAACCGATTTTATTCCCGCCTCCCATAAACCTCCAAATTGGGAAAGCGGAGGGATTCTGTGGAACTGGATACCTTCAGTCTCAACAGCGGTTTCCATCAGGTCAGATATTTGTCTGGCAGCACCACAAAAATTCGTTCCTGATCACTATATATATGACTACAGGAACCACGACGAGAAACGAAGCGCCGCAACGCACCAAGGAAGGCATCACTCGAAGGTCGGACGCCAACTCTAAGTGAATAGCCTTGGTTGCCATGCATACAAAAGGCATATATAGGCCTTGTGTACTTGGAACCACGAGTTCGTCCCAACGTAATGGAAAATGGACCACCATAGTCTACTCCAGCCTTGGAAAATGGTTTTATTTGAAAATCCTATAGTGAGGAATATTACCCATGATAGGCTGTGGAGCGGACGGGTTGACACGAAAACATCTAAAACACTTCGACAGAATTCTACGAATGGTTCGTTTGGGACTTAATATCCAGTATCTCTGAATAAGTAAGTGATGCAATGTTTGATATCCTGGATGCAGATATTTATTATGTGTTGCTGAATAACTAATTCAGTAAACTTATGATTGCTAGCGAGGAGAGCTGGATGTTTTGTTAAAAAGACAATTTTGAAAAGACTAAGCGCCCCAACCTCAATACACCTTTTTCATCAACAAAGGGTGTTAGTTTTGAGACATTTGGGAAGGGGTTTCTTTTTCGAATGAGGGCAAGTTCATGAGAGAAGGAATCAATCTGAGCAAACCTTAACAAATACAACTCAGCTAGCTCAAAATCAGCAATGTGAGAGCACCATTTTATGGATTATTGGAAATCGAATATTATGAATAAAACGTAAAACGTACGATAGAATTCGTTTGATTTTGGTTAAAGATGAGAATTTTTCTAATAACTTTTGAAGGGTTCTGTCTGCACCATGGCAATGCAAACATTTTTGTGTTTTCTTTGGTATCAAAGAAGTGTGAACTCTGGAGCATGGCGGGGCCAACCGTCCTCGGCTCTCTTAGCCAAGATGGCCCCGCCCACCACAAGGAATTAGTGAGAAGTTCCGATGGAAGCAAACCCCTGGATGCTGGATCCGCCGGGTTATCTTCCGAAGACACATGGTGCCAATGGATCGGAGGGACATTGTCTTGAATTTAGTGACACGATTGGAGACAAAACATGTCCATTTATGAGGACTACTTTGTATCCATGCTAGAGCTTGGTGGAATCGGTATAGGCAAAAACTTGAGAAAATTCGAGTTTTCTTTGAAAACCCTTTGAGCGTAACAAATCAAATCAGATAACAACAAGGCACCACACAGCTCGAGACGAGGTATAGATATTCTCTTTGTAGGTGATACTCTAGACTTGGCACATATGAGGTGTGTAGTAATATGATGATCGCTGTGCACAATCCTGATGTAAATCACAGCCGCATAGCCCTTCTGACTTGCATCGGCAAACCCATGCAATTGGCAAGATGAAAACAATATGACATAATAAGGCGGGGAACTTGGATTGAAGACAGAACACCAAATTCAGATTTAAGCTGAGACCAAAGTTTAACTATGCCTTCAGGGGAGCACTATCCCAATCTATACCAATAGTCCATAGAATCTGGATGAGATTCTTTATGAAAAGCACAACAGGACTAAGAAATCCTAACGGATCGTAAATTCTTGCTAATTCGGACAATATAGATCTTTTCGTACAGGGTTTATTGAGGGTTTAACTTCGTATGAAAATGAATCAGAAACTGGGTTCCATTGAAGACCTAAAATTTTTATGACCGAATCAGGTTCAAATCAAGCCCTAGGGGTTGTAACTGTAAAGAGGAAGCTGGTAAATGAGAGAGCAATTGGGACTGTTGCTCGCCCACTTGCGTAATTCAAAACCACCCTATCGAGAATTCGAATCAGATCTGTTTGAAGTTTGAGTTCCTCTGGTATCGAATGACTTCCTGATACAGCATGGTCAACAAATATATCATTCTCCAGAATTCCAGCAACGGCGGACTTTCATACCTATATTCCTTTGCTAATTGTCGAATCGTATTTATTGCGAGGTAAGGAGAAGGAGTCAGACCATACGTCACTGTTTTGAGTCGATAATCTTGAATAGGTTCCGAAGGAGAAACCTCCATAGAATTCTTTGATAGTCCTGGTGATTCTTAGTGACAAGAATTTGTCGATACATTTGTTTTATATCATTTGTAAATTAAATAGGGTGAAACACGAAATCTCAGGAGAATATTAACTAGGTCGGCTGCAATTTGGGCCCTCGTAAGAGAGTGTCATTCAAGGACAAACCATTTGAACATTTTGAAGAGGCGTCAAACACCACCCTCAATTTAGTAGTGGAACTTTCTGGTTTCAAGACGCAATGGTGGGGAATATAATAAGAGCGAGAACACATTGCATTTCCAGAAATCAATTCCATGTGATTAGAAGAGATGTAATCTTCCATGAATTCAGAATATTGGGCATAAAGTTCAGGAGATTTCAGAAGACGGCGCTCCAGAGATTGAAAACGTTTCAAAGCAATATCTCGAGAATCTTCGAAAATTGGTTCAGAATACCGAAACGGGAGAGCAACTATATATCTGCCAGAATCGGTTCGCGATAAGGTTTGGTTATATATTGTTTCAGCTAAGATATCATCAGGTGACGATACGGCAGCTGACGGAAATTGTTCAAGTTCCCATAATCGTTTAACTAAGTTTTCTAAATTACTATCGCAACTAGTAAAGAATGTGTTGACCTCTGCCGATGGAAAATTGACCTTCCCATAATTATCCACCCAAATATCGTGTCGAGGGCTACAGGTTCATTTATTGAAATTTGCGAGCTCCCACCTTAATAATGTGTGGAAACATCTTGCTCCCAACAACATCTCCACGGGGCGTGAAATATTAAAATTTGGGTCAGCAAGTTTAAGATTCGCAAAATTACTGAATTTGTCAATTGATATATTTGTACAAGGCATATTCGAGCAGATTTGAGGAAGCACTCAAGATCTACAGGTAAAATGGGTTGAATTTCACCCCTAGGTTTAATGGTACACGAAACCCCTTGATTTGCTTAAGACTGTATTTGTCCAACACCCTTAATATCAATAGACATTTCCATACGAGTGAGCTCTAGTTTATTGAACATTTTTCGCAATGAAGGAGCACTGACTTGCACTATCTAAAAGAACGCGAACAGGTTGGTATTTTCCACGAGAATCTAACACTTCAATCATGGCAGTTGAGAGTAAAACTGTACTTTTAATGTTCGAAAATAAATTCACCTGAGAGCAGTTTCGGTTTGGGGCAGGGATTATTTGGAATTGCATGGACCGGGTTGTAGAATCAGAGTTCATATCATCGACAGGGGTCCTTTGAGAGTTTTTAAAATCGAAATATAAGTAAGTATGATGAGAAAGTGAACATTTTCGGCACAGAGAATTAGAGGTACAATGAGAGACAGTATGTTTAGTTCCCAAACAATTTGTACACCACTTCTACTCCTTACCAGATTGTACCTTTCCTTTGGAGAACTTGATAAGAATGTTGGGCAATTATAAATGTGGTGATCTTTGTTAACAACTGACAAGTATTGGGGTTTAGAAGAATTACCAATAAAACTAGCACTGGCTTCGATTTCATCACCTTATTGAAAATAGGGATGTCGTCTTGAAATTTGACATCAATTTTTTATTGATTTTTGGATTCGATAAAGCAACGTTATCCATCGCATTACATTGTTTTTTCTAAAAAATCTTTCAAGGTTACATAGTAATTGTTCACTTGTAAACTTGAGGAACATTCGAGTTCAAATCCTTTTGAGCATCAGTATCCAGACGATCAAACAGCATATTGAATAATACAAAAATCCCATTGTTTCACGGGAAAACTTAAATTTTCAAGTATCGCGAGGTTTTCAGAAAAGGTATCGAAGATGCCGCAAAGCCATAGGTTTTCTGAAGATTTTTTTGTGCTTTCAATCGAATGCCTGTGGGATGCTGCTATTAATCTTTTATTTTCGTACCTTTTTTCAACGAATTGTAGGCAACAATATAGTTTTGTCCCACAAGTGGAGTTACATTTTACAATTGAAAGCGGGTTACCCCTTCAATGAAGATATTAAGTAGTTATATTTATCAATGTTAGATAGAGAATCGTTAGTATGTATCATCGAATCATACATATCAATGAAAGTTTGCTTCTTCATATCCCCATCGAAAATGGGAAGTTCAAGTTTAGGAAGTTTAATGTTACAATTTCTGGTTGAACTAGCACCTGAAACTGGATCATTCTCGAATAATTGGGTATAAATTGCCTGAATATGATAATAATCCCATCGAAGTCTTTCAGTATTTGATTGTGAGAGGTTAAATCAGCATTGTCTTGACCAGAAACCTGACACAAAATATTCGAATGATGCTATTAAAATTACTACACAACCTTCTATGTGTTTATAGCGGATTTAAGTTATTATGAATTGAATTATCGATCAATGCTTGATCCGCCACCCTTTCAATTCACTAAGTTTTTTGAGTTCTGTTTCTTTGAGCAATGAAAGATTTCAATTTCCTAGCTTCTACAGACATAATAAGAGATGAGAGTTCAAATTGTTCAGAGCGAGTTAAAATTGATTAGGAGGATGCGAGAACAACCGCGCAATAATCATTAAAATTTTCCCAATCAGCAAATTATAATAATTCCAAATCGAGTTAACAGAAGAAATATATTGGAATCGTACTGACCTACTTATTTCGGTCACTGAGAAGCCCAAGGTCGTTCCCAGGTGTCGAAGTCGGTGTGGCCCAAGAGGGGTAAATAATACGTGACGTAGGTGCGCTAATTTATGTGCATATGACAATACTATACGGTACTTAAGGAAGGTAGGGGAGTATGCGCTACTTATTTAATGAATGGCTATGAAGATATTATAAATCAATGGCTGCCAAGGGACTTGACGAAATTATTTCAAATTTGAATCTTTCACTTGTTGCGAAATAAACCAAAGTGAATCCGGCTTCGCAACGATAAAAAAATGTTCGTTCAGTGGACTTTATGAATATTAATTTGTGGTAAATTCGCAAACACACAGAACGATCAAAAATGTCACCACCCATGTGCCCCTTCGGGGAATCTGATCTTCAGCCAATAGATACTTCGTCTAGTCTTCCTGGCGGTACCGCCGCTAATCACATTTACACAATTCTAAGGATGAGGAATATCTTGAGTAATAAGGATATCAATGGAAAACACAAACCGAGAAAAAAAACTAAAATGCTATGTTCTTTCCATAGATCTAGGAACCAATGTCTATTTCAATTTCTCCTCTTCCGTCTCATTTTCCCACCCCCACAAGCTATATCAGTCTGTGTGATACCTCACGCGCAAAATAAGGTCGAAAGAGTTGAATCATGCAAATGAAAAATTCCCATTTGAAATATACAATATACATATAAAATCACTTGGCAAAATTAATTATAATTATAATAACAAAAAAAAACAAATGCGTCAAGACGCAACAGGTATCATTTAGATCCGCACTTATACTTGACTTCTCAAATACATATTGTGAAAAAACGTTTGAACAAAATTCGAAAAAATAGGATGGTTAGGAAGATAATGGAATTAACGGTGTGCTACTTGACCCCCCCATGCAGTTTGAAATGTTTAAGTTGATGTACCCCCCGCGTCATCTATCGAGCAATCACGATGTCTTTAATTCAAAAAAATAGTATCGGTGATATCATTCGAAACAGTTTTTGTCCCAGCTCTCTATGTCGAACCGTACATAAGTTAACAGGGACACTATAAAAGCCGCACTGTATACATTTCACAAAATGTTACAGCTTTCCCTGTTTGATGAATACAATCAATAAAACTGTACCTCACCGGTCGTCACCCATAACAACTGATTCAACGCAAATAATTATCACAACCGTCCATTAACAACGAGATATGCATACATACAAATTTGACGCTACGCCAGATCTGGAAGCCTCATCTCGACTGTTTGAGAGTTTTAAAAAGTCGAAATATGCAAATGTCTTTGTTTCTTGTTGAACTCGAACAAAACTGAATTTCATCTTAATGCGAATTGTATTACACTTGGAGTTCCTTGAATAATCAGTGAGGGAGTTTTTTGAGGGCGTATCCCAAACAAATT
>JAFIRS010006122.1:0-42602 GCA_018342105.1 Gonioctena quinquepunctata | reverse complement strand
TTCAGTAAAGACTTTTTAAAATTTTAATATCCGGTAAAAAAAATTACAAAATTTCATAAAACGTTAATTAGCAATATCTCCGACGAAATTGAAACATTTAAAATTGCGATTTCCCCCTGACTTTTCTCAATCCCTTGTAAAATTTGGCAAATTTCAACCGGAAATACGAATAACCTTTTGATTCGTTGTAATTACGAAATTTGGTTTAAAAAAATTGCAAACTTGAAAATTTTTGTAAAAAAAATCATGGTTCCGTCACCCCTTAAATGCTTTAAATTTGCAAACTTTTCATGTAGGAACATCCAAAATTATGGATAAAGTTAAAACAGTGTTGGGAAATTTTTTTTAGGGGTCAGAAATTAAAAAATTTTTTCGTTTTTTAAACCTTTTTGGCAAATTTTGAGTCCCAATTGAGTTTGTTTTTTTCAGTCCCCGGGAGATGGCGGAAAAAAAAATTATTGTTGAAGCAATTTTCGCAAATCCCAAAAAATTACAAACTTTCTTTTTTTTTTCTTAAATTTTCTGGATGGCAAACAAGTCTACGATGGATTTGCAACAAAAAAAAAGCGGAAAGCTAGGCAATAGAATATGCCTCCAGGAAAATATGCATACGAATATTTTATCACTATATTTCAATTGCCATATAAACAAATTTGTAAGTTTGTATCTCGCCTATTATTTTTTTTTTCAGAGAATTATGGAATAAATCCAAAAAAAAAAAAAATTGGGGGAACAGATTCTAAAATGTAAACTCATTGTTTTTTAAAAAAAAAAAGGTAAAAATTTTAAAAAAAAATTAAAAAAACTTGATTTAAGTGTTTCAGACGGGGCGATTCCAATTTGAGCCCAATGAAAATTCATTTAGACTTGACTTCATGGGTATAAACTTAAAGAGTGTAGAAACATGCCAAAAAAGTGTCATTTTCCTTCCCAAATTTGGAAAAATTGGAAACGGAATTTTGTGTAATCCGGAAAATCGTCTTAATTGTAAATTTATTCCCTTTTTTCCCCCACATTTTTAGGGTTCAAAATAGATAGACTTTTTTCTATTTCAGAACTTTGGGAAAAATTGCACAAAGTTAGAATTCTTTTCACCCCGGAAAATCACCAATTGATAATATTCTATTCCCCCGGTTTTTTACATTTTATAGGGTTCAAATTTATACATAATTTTTTTCCCAAAACAGAATTTTTTAAAAAAAAAAATGCAAGAGTTTGGAATTTTTTGGTTTTTGGAAAAAAAGCTTCTAAAAAAAAGTTAATTTCCATTTTTTGATATAAAAAAATGCAAACCTTTTCCAAAATTTGCCCCAAAATTTAAAAACACGAAACATTGTTTGCAATTTCCAGCCCCCCAAAATTTTGCTCCTGACACTGCTTTTTGGGTTTTCCACAATCTTTTATGTTCCGTACAAAAAAAAATTTCAAATTTGAAGCTTTTTTGGGTGAGGAAAAATTATTCTTATTTGGGGTTAAAATTTGTGCAAATTTAAAAGGGGGGGGAAAAAAGTTGGGGGAAATACCTGCAATTTTTTAAAAGGGGTTTTAAATTCGGGTTTGGGAATTTCCGGTTACCGGATGAGCGTGAAAATTTTTATAGAATCTTTACTGGTGCCTCAACATCCGGCAGTTAACGAAATGTTTGTAATTATTGTGAATTTTGGTCTTTTTTCTGGCTTAAAATGGCTTGACACCTTTCTGATTGTAACATGTTATTGGTCCTTTTTTCATCACTGATAAAACGCCAGAATTTGCCGGGGCCTCAAAGAGGGTGTGGGGTTGGTATATTTTTTTAAAATTACAAATGGCTTTTTCACCTCTCTGTTTTATTGTTATTGGTCTTTTTTCATCACAAACAGATAAATTCATAAAAAAAAACCGGGGAAAAAATTCATGACATAAGAAAAAAAAGAGATAAAACCAATAAATTAAATTGCAAAACAATTCCATTTTGTAAGTGGGAGTCTCGCAGAAAAAAAAATTGAAAACCAGAAAAAAACAAATATTATGGAATTTCCCTTTTTCTTGAAACCTACTATTTTGACTGGCGTAACAGTAAGTTATAAAGGTAGGTGCCTCAAAAATATTCTCGATTCACAAAAAATTTTTCGGCTGGGGAAAATTTTTTTTGTACAATTTTTGGAAATATTTTTAGTATGAATAATTTTTTTTTTTCATCAAGGCACCTAACCAACCTAGGTTCCATCAATTTTTTTTATTTGTATTTTTTTTGGTGATCACTAGGAGGTTCATTATTTTTGTCAGACTAGATAGTGAAAAAAAGGAATTTTTTTTTGAATGTATCTTCCCCAAAGGGGAACCGCACTTCCCCCCTTCACTAATATATCAATACCCTATGGGATGGTACATTAATGAAAAATTCCTTTTTTTAAAATTTTTTTTTAGTTTCACCTGTTAGTTAGTTATTCGTTCGTTCGTTTGTTAGTTTGGGACAAATCTTGCAAGTTAATTTTTACCGACTTAAATTTCAGGTGTTCAAAAACGGGGAAATGCATTAGGAATTTTAGTTGAAAAAAAAATAAATCAACTACCCCGGAAAAAAAAAAAGGGAAAAGAAACATTGATAAAATGGTACAAGTACAGGTTTCCAAACCACCCTTTGGGGAAAGATACATTAATGAAGAAGGTGAAGAGGGCCACAATACTCTTTGAAATGATATATTAATAAAAAAATTTAATTTTTTAACATCTGCTACTTTACTGATCACTGATAAGCCCCCGAATTTTTTCAGGGCGTCCAAGAGGGGAAATGGGAATTGATATAATTGAAAATTCCAGGGCCACAAATGCTTTGTACACATTTCTGCTTTAATATGGGGATGAAAATGGGTGTTGATATAATTTGGAAAACAAGGAACCACAAAAAATTTTGGCACCTTCTTTGAAATATTTTTTGAAAGACTCTTTTTTTAACAATTATTGAAAAACGTAAAAATTTATTCCCGGGTTTGTTTTATTGTTAAAAGACGTCGATGTGGTTTACAAAAGAAATTATTGTAAAATTTTATTGGTGGAGCTACCTTTTGTAAAATCAGGTATTACGAAATTATACGGTAACTTAACTAAATTGAACGTGATTGGTTGAAAATTACACGAAAACAATAATCATTATTATGTGCAATAAAATAACCAAAAATTTGGATGTGGAAAGGATAAGGCATATATTTGGTTCTGGGGTTAATTCTCTTTTCCGAAAAAAAAAACCAGTTCAATATTTTCACCATGTCATTCTCAGTTTTTTTTTTTGAGATTCGTCCGGCTAGTTATTTCACCTTCTGTATCGAGAGAAAGAAGTTCATTGATGCCCCTAAAAAAAATTTCCATTGGACTCTTCAAAAAAAAAAAAAAAAATTCCCCGTTGATGGATGATATACATTTATAAGTATTCCCGCTGTTATCTACTTTTTTTAAATAAAAAATTTTTCCTTACAGTCTATCCCCATTCTGGGGATCTGACATACTAACATATCATTTTTTTACATTATTTTTTTTTTGTGTCTTACAATTATTATTATATAGGTATATTACTAATATTGTAATTCAGCTTTTTTTTTTTTTTATTCTCCATTAGCTTTTAAAAAAATTTTTTGGTTTGAGTGAAAAAAAGAACTCACCCATCTAACACATGGGTAAACGCTAACTCTGCCCTTTTGATAGTAGTAGGAATCACTTTCCCCGTAAAAATTATGTCCCCCCATAAAAAAAAACGATTATTATTATTGAGATGGGGGATGAACAATATTGGTCCCAGCACCGTGCCTTAAAACTCCACACAAAACATCCTTTTCAATACTCAGTTTTCAAAATTTGTACAATTTGTTTTCTTTGCTTAAATAGCTGGAAAGAGCTTGTGAGGAGTTCCCCTTATTAATTTTAGAGATTCTGTTGTAAAAAAAAACCAAAACCCCCCCTTTGTAGCTTCCAACTGAAAAACAATATGAGATTCGCAGGCATGGGATAATTTCCGTTAGCCTCGGCCAAAAAAATGAAAAAAAATGAAACCGCAATCGAAAATACCGCCATACAAAAGTCCCCCCCCCGAACTGTGTCACTGGAAAAGAGCATTCATCAATTACGCCATTGTGTACGGCTTCCCCCAAATTTTTTCGGATCTCTTTGGGGCATTTGTTTTTTTTTAAAATTTCCATCCACTCGAATTATTGCAAGGTATGCTCTTTATTAACGACGGGCAATTATGTAATTTCTTTTTTGGTTTATGGGACCCCGAGACTCCGCTGATTTAAATGTAAACCAAAGTGCTCAATTTGTATTTTATTATTTTGATATGACGCGGGGGGGCGTACCATAATCCCGACTATTATGAATTTCGTATAACGCTGGCGTCAGAGGCCCCAAAGAAGGGGCCCTTACCGAAAAAAAAATTTCGGCAGAAGTTCAAATTAAAAAAAACAATAAAAAAAACCTTTTAAAACGAGCTTTTTTTGGGGGGACTAAAACGTATAAAAAAAAATTTTATCATCGCTGACAATGATTTTTAAATTCGTTTTTTTTAATTTTTTTTTCAAAAAAAAAGTCACGGAAGTGTTCATAAAAGTAGGTACCAAAATTAATTTATTGGTTGGTAAGAGGGCGTTTTAAAAGGGCCGATTATCAGGTAATGCGCATAATAAGATGTAATCTCGGGGCCAAAATTTGTGTCGGATTTCGGTATGTAAACTCGGGGCCCCCCAATTATCATGACACTTTTTTTGGGGAAAAATTTCTTGCCAGGTAATCTACGTATCTTTGGATTTATGGGGGGCGAGACCCCCGGGTGATTTAAATGTAACCAAAAAGCTCAATTTTTTTTTTTTTTTATTTGTTTGACGCAGCAGGCGTACGATAATCAACCCCTATTATGGGGAAATTTCCGTATAACGCTGGGCGTCAGGGGGGGAATGAGAAAATTTTTTGGCGAAAAATTAAAAAAAAAATAAAAAAAACCTTTTTTAAGACGATCTTTTTTGGAGGGGCCGTTTACTAAAACGTATAAAATAAAATTTGGTTTTTCGCTGACAATGATTTAATTATTTTTTTTTAATTTTTTTTTGGGTTTAAAAGTAGGGGACGGAAGGGCCTTAAAAAAGGTACCAATTAATTTGATTGGTTGGTAAGAGGGCGATTGTAAAAAGGGCCGATTATCAGGTAATGCGCACTAATGCGTATGTAATCTCCCGGCCCCAAAAATTTTGTCATTTTTTTTTGTAAACTCGGGGCCCCCCAATTTTTTAAAACACTTTATTTGAGGAAGATTCCCCTTAGGGAACCCGGGCTTTAAAACCCCCCCTCTTTAATTAAAAGGGGTTTTCAGCCAAATAGAAATTTTTGAGGTTAATTGAAAAAGGGAAAAATCTTTTTATTTGTCCCCTGAATCTCCCCTCGCTTGCGGGGTAACCGATTATGGATTACAAGTATCACTCATGAAAAGTCAGCGTGGTAATATTGTTTTATTAATAAAAAATTTTCAAAATACAATTTTAAAGAAGAGTTGAAAACGGGCGAGAAGAAGTGGGGGGGGCAAACAACCAAAGTGTTGGGGCGGGTTAACACCGTGGGCAGTGATTATCCCCCCCTCGAGATCAAATTTTATACAATCGGGGTTGCCTGCAACTTAAAAAGATATTCAACGAAATTTTCATTAAAAATTTAGGGAAAAAAAGGGCCTTGACGATATCGCAGTCGGCCAAAAAAAATTTCCCCTTCAGTTATGATTAATGAAAAATACAACAGCTCTTCGCCCAAAGGCCCCAAAACCCCTAAAACGCAATATAGCAACGCTAGAAAAATTATTTTCCCCGGTTCCCAAATTTTAAAGTGAAGTTCATAATGCACTAAAGTCAAAAAAAATTTTCGCAAAAAAACCGGGGGGAGAAGTTTTTGTTGGTGAATGATGAAGATTCTCACTTTTCCAGTATTCAGTTGCGTTAAAAATTTGGGGCCCGGGGAAAATTTAGCAAAATCTACGTAGATGGTACATTTGACTACTGCACTGAATTTTTTTCTGCAACCTTTTTTACGGCGGGGTTAAATGGACATTATTACCGCTTGTGTTTTTTGTGCTGCCAGACAAATTTTACTGAAACGTATGTAAAGTTTTTTTGAATACGAAAAAAAAGTGCTGCAGCGACTTTTCGTTTTTTTTTTTTCCCCAAAAAGGAAATCGTCGTCGATTTAAAAAAGGCTCCCCAGAATGCATTTTTGTACTGTCTGGCCGCAAGTAAACCCCAATAGGATGTAGATTTCATCTATTACAATCTTGGTGGCGTAAGTTTAAAAAGAAGTTGGTTTGGGGCCAAAGAAAAAAAAAAAATTTTCAGAAGGGGAAAAAATGGTTGGGATATTTTTTGGACCTATGGTGGCGAATGATTAAAATTTGGGGAAAGTATAAAAGGGATTCTTGTAGGGTTTTAATTTTTTTTTCAATTTTTTTTTGCAGACTCTTTTATGTTCGGTCATCCTGGTTTTCGGAAAATTCTTCCGTCTCCCCTATGTTTTTTTTCCCAAAAAACACATGGAAAGAATTAAATTTTTCCCGCCCGAAAAAAAAAACCCGAACAAAAAGCGCCATCAAAATGATAAAAAATCAAGCAGGTTTTTTTTTATCCCAAACCCCAAAGAAGCTTTGCCCCAAAACTCGATTACCACCGCCAAAAAACGCTATTTCTAATCCGTCCGTAAATGGGTATTGTAAGAACGGACATGCAAAACGGGTCTTCGTGTGAGGCCCTGCGATGTAAATGACAAAGACAGTTTATAAATTTTCAGCCCCAAACCGAGCCTCAGACCTGTCCATTCATTTTTTTCAACTAAACCCCAAAAAAGGGCCGAGCCGATGATTGTTCGAATATTCGCTCTGACGGGGCGCTTAAGGGCATGCTTATTTTTGGGGCCTTTTTTAAATATATTTAAAAAAATTTTCCCCGGTGGCGAAGTAGGCAATACATCATGGAGAGGACATATACGCCCCCGCCCTCAACACTAGTTTGAGATATCCCCCCCGAAGCTACGACTAACGTTACGGAAAAGTTTTATTTTTTACACTAGAGATGGATGGCCAATAAGATGAACTTCCTATCAAAAAAAGATGATTTGAGGGGACTCGAAATTAGCGTGGAAATTGGCCCCCTTTTTTGAATGTGCTCATCCCTGGGTGTTTGGGGTTCTTTTTTGTTTTTGAGATACAAGTTTTGAAATTTAAAAAAAGGGTCACCGTGAAGTTTTGCTAAAAATTGAATGTAGTGGTTTTATATTGTTTTTATCAGGTCCCTGAAAAAAAAAGTTTTTAAAAAAACAAAATTTTCAGGGGGGGAGTTAAATCTGCAATACGTACAGTTATTTATACCATGATTGAAAATAAAAAAAGTTAAAAAAAACGACAAGAACTACTAAATAGACATATGAAAAGATGTCTGTAACAAACCTTTTTGGTAAATTTTTTTTGGGGGAAACGAGGATTTTCCAACAGGAAAAAAAGCATTAAATGGCATGACGATGATGTAAAATCTGTGGGAAAAAAAAGTAGCTCAGGGGTGTGATACGTCATTGTTCATGCGGAAAAAAAAGATGTATTCATTGATGGTACTGGTCTTATATTTTCAACAAAAAAAAAAACGGTTTTATTACCATGATAAAAAGGGAACCGGGAAATTTTTTAAAAAAGGGGGGGCAAAAAATTTTAACCGAGTCTTAAAAAGATCATTATTGATTATCTGTATAATGTAATGTATCATTCAAGACCCGGAAAAATTCCCAATGGAAAGGATGAAATCATACATGCAAACTGAAAAAAAATTTGCATTTCAGCGATCCTTTGAACTCAAAAGTAGCATATGCCACTGATGAATTAATTTATAAAAAAGGGGCCCTTCTGTTCCACGGGGTACCACCCATACCACCCCCAAGAACCAATTTTGGGGAAAAACAAAAAAAATTTTTTAACAGTGACGGGGGCTGTTGAAAAAAAAAAAATTAAATAAAAATTTGTACGCAAATTTGGGCAGATTTATTTTTAAAAACACTGAAAAATTAGTACAAATTGGGGGGAAGAGAAAAAAAAAAGTTGGATTGTCAAATATTACCGATTATAATTAATCCCCAAAAAGGTTTTTCATCCGAAGAAGATAATTATTCTTCAGACGCAGCCCCCCGGGAAAAAATTTTTATTTTCTTTGTTACAAATGTAACTGATAAAACTATAAAAAAAGTTTGATTTTTAATACACTTATCGAAGTTTTTAAAATCCTATAGTTCTATTTCCTAATACCGATTTTTTTTCTGTTAACAATTTTTTTTGGGAGGATGTCCTAAATAAAATGATAACTTTGAAAATTTTATCATTTTGAGTAGAAAACACTTCTATTATTTCTTTTTTAAAAATTTTTTTTTAAAAATATTATCTTTAGGTTTTTTGGCTTTAAAATATAATTAAACAAATTGTGAAAAAAAAATCGAAAAAACGGGCCTCGCAATGGTAAGAGACGAATACAGTTTCACTGGAAAAAAAAAAGGTAAATTTAAAAAATTTTATCACTCATTTTTTTTTACAATAAGCAGATAAAAATTTGGGAAAGAAATGAATATAAACATTTCGTCTCACCAAAGATTTATTGCGTACTTCGCCATCCGAAAACGCCTGCATTTAAACTAACTTAAAAAAAATTTTTAAAACCATACGAATCGTCTGCCACTTTTCCAAATAGAGATTATTGCGCCATTATGACATTATTAGTCATATTAAAATATATTTCAGGCTATTTTGCAGAGCCGCGAAAACAACTTGGGGAAAAAACGTTTTTTTTAGAGATTTAAAAAATGTCTAAGGACATTTCACCATTCTACATTAATTTATTTTCAAAGTGTATAGGATCCTCCCATTTCCAAACTTGCTGGAGTATGGTTTCTTATGATATTTTATAAATTTCATTTTTCACAGACAATTTTTGGTAGTACATGGTCTTTCAAACGACCTTTTGCAATCCCTGCAAGATTCTATTCAGACTCAAGTTTTCTGTCGAAATAATATTCGGTAAATATTGTTCCTATTGTATATCCGCCTCTGGATAAATCAAATTGTTGGAAAAAAACAAATCAGAAAAAAAAATTAGAAAAGAAAAATCGAATTAGTCGGTTTTCTTCACATAAAGGATTCAAATAAAATTGAAACCGAAAATGGTAGATGTCAGTGAAAAACAACTACTTTCCTGGCAAATACCACGCAAGAACGTTGAATGATATTCACCTGAAAAATCCATGCATACTTCCATATAATATCAATGGACATTGAATGCAAATGTTTCTTTCTGATAAGCTCGATTATGTTTAATTTATGTCGTGTTCACCTAACAATCCGCATACCGGTTTCAGGCTTTTTGGCCCTCATCAGTCGGAGTAGTCAACCAGCCAAAGGTCAAATAACTCTGTCTGAAGTGAGACACAACGTAAACAAACCATCATCGAGCTTGACATATAGGTACGCCGGAAAGATAAACTTTAACTGGCGGTCCTGGAAGAAAAACACTCGAAATCTCCACCTCGATAGGTTTCTAAATAAAAGATTCCTTCCTCGGTAGGAGATTGGCAAAGCCCGTCTAGCATATAGTGAAAGATAAGTGCCATGTGAGTGCCATGTGGTGACCGTTTAATTCGATTTTTCTATTCTTTTCCATACCTATATTAGAAATAAAGGATCCAGTACACTAGCTGCATCTAGAATAAAGGATTCATGTAATTGATTTGTGTGACCATTTTCAACTGGGTTTGACTTTTTCTACAGAAATGAAGGATACTACCTACATTTTTTTAATGGAAGGATCCATGCACTATACATTTGAACCAAAATATCCATTTACAACCTTAATCTGAAATAAAGGATCCATATACATTTGATATAAAGGATCCATACACTACTTTATTTGACATAAAGAATCAATACACCACCTAAATTCGAAATAAAGGATCCATACACTATATTTGACATAAGGCATCCATATACAATTTGAATTCGAAATAAAGGATCCATGCTACCTACATTTGAAATAACATATCCATACACTACCTAATTTGAAATAAAGGATCCATACACTACCTGCATTTGAAAATATCCAACAGGGATGTTTATTGCGAGCGAATATTCGAACGCGAGTGTACAGGAACTATGCTAATCGGTGCTGTCCCGACATTCCCAAAGGATCGGTACAAAGAAATAAAATTAGATATTAGTGCCTCGCCGACTGACAATGTAATTTGTTCGAGTTTCCTGTCATCGTTCATCGCATCGCATACTATACTAGTAACAAATAACAATTTTCAGGAAATCATTATTATCATTATCGGCTCGTAAATTATGCCTCAGAGGCAATTCTTCCGTAATTTAGTGCTGTCGTTGAGTTGCTTTGCGCTAATGAGGAATCAGCGTGTTCCACTTCGTTTCAGAAAAAAAAAAATCGAGGCTTTCATATTTTGTTTTGTTTTGGGTAGTTTTGAAGAAATACTGCAATTGTGGACCTACCTTTAACGACAGCAGAATGTTGGTATATCTTCGCCGATCATGTTCCCCAGAACTCAAAATATCTTCTATTTCATGTTTATCTATTCAAAATGGTCGCTAGTGGATAGGTGTCATTTTCAAATATATTGATATTTTAGGATTCAAATTTGAACCGTATACATAATTATTTGTTTTTCGAAGCGAATTTATTACAGTGCTCTCAAAAGTCCCCTCCCCCTCTTATTTTTTTGGGAACGATTATACATAAACAAGTGAAATTTGGAAACTGAATATTAAAGGTTTTTAAACTCCTACTAGTGATGATAGATGACGAAATCGTCAAAGATGACGTAAGTGACAATATATTTATGTTTCTCTGGCAAATCTTTCTCTGCATTTTCAGAACCCGACGCAAGTTGAATAAGATGCGTTTTAGTTCAATTTAATTTCGCAACCGCTCGGCGTTCAAATCATTAGTAAATTTTGTAAATTATATTTTTCTAAGAAATTAATTAATATACAAAGTTAGCTGGCACTGAAAAGGACATCTGATACGTTTTAGATGATGAAACATACAGTGCTTCTCAAAAGTCCCTCCCCCCCCTCTTATTTTTGGAACGGTTATACATAAACAAGTGAAATTCGTAAACTGAATATTAAAGGTTGTAAACTTCCCTACTAGTGATGATAGATGACGAAATCGTCAACGATGACGTCCAAAGGCCATTGTGACCAATCATTTTAAATGGAACCCTACGGCAAGCACACCTCTTTAAAAGGTATCGAAAAACCTATTCAATGATACTAATTTTGTTTGTGTTTATGGAAGTTTCAATGGCTCATTAGTAAACATTAAAATTTAAATTCCATTCAGTATGATATTAATTACAGATTTAAGAATCAGTATCTACTTAAATACATTGCTCGAAGTGACCTCCATTTACTTCCTGACAGTGAAATATCCTATTTTTAAACTCTTCTCGTACTTTTGCAATTGTGTCTGCGGAAACATCCTCACATTCTGCAACAATACGTTGTTTTGAAACGTCAATATTATCAGGTTCAGTGGCGGTAACCTTCGATTTGAGGTACCCCCACAGAAAAAAATCCAAAGGTGTGAGGTCCGGTGATCGAGCTGGCCATTCCGTTGAACCTCGTCGTCCAATCCATCTACCTGGATACTCCTCATCCAAATACCGTCTTACTGCACCGTAATAGTGTGGAAAAGCACCATCCTGTTATTTCCAAATTGACGAATTCATCTGGATTATCTTTCGAAATTTCAAGGATTAACGGTTCCATTGCGTTTCGCAACAGCTCCAGATAAACGTAACCAGTTAAATTTGTATTTAAAAAAAGAGTCCCAACGATGTGGTTTCCCAGGATACCTGCCCAAACATTCACCTTCTGGGGAAATTGGGTATGTGTTTCACGAAACAGGTGAGGATTTGCGTCACTCCAATACCTCACATTCTGTGTATTTAAATTTCCATTTGGATAGAAATTACTTTCATCACTAAAACAAATTGTTTTGACATAGTCTGGCTGTTGGTTAATTTTAGTTTCCATATTTTCACAAAATTCTAGTCTTCGGTCTGGGTCGTCGTCGGAGAGATGATGAACCATTTTTAATTTGTATGGATGAAATTTGTTTTTTTTTCAACACCCTGTGTACTGTACTTCAACTGACTTCACAGGTAGATGCAACGTGAGTTGTGGAAGAAGTAGGATTAACTATTACTTCTGCCAGTATATTCATTTTTTTCTCATCAGAAATTTGTGGTCTGCCAGATCGTTTCGCATCATTAATACTACCCGTTGTTTCAAACTTACGAAGAAGGTCCCTTAAATAAGTCCTCGAAACGGGGTGATCGGGAAACCTCTCATTGAAAATGCGTTCTGCTGCATGAATATTTTGTCCAGTTTCACCAAGAATTAGGATCGCTGCTACTTTATCACCCAAAGCACGTACCATTTCGCTCCTTGAAGCACTTAAACGTTCGGCTCACAACAACAAGAACAACAAATTATTAAAATGTACAAAAATATTAAAAGTACCAAAAGCTGCTTAAACAGTTAAACGTTCGATCAACAATACACAAATTATTAAATGTACAAAAACTTGGACAATTACAAAAACGTCGAATTAGAGAGACTAACTAAATCGTCATTTTATATGACAACTATCTAGAGACGGAGCTTGAATTTGGAATTTTAGTATTAACTGATTTAATTCATCACAGCTTTGCGTTTGCCAAAAGTGCCATAAATACAAACAAAATTAGTATCATTGAATAGGTTTTTTCGATACCTTTCAAAAGAGGTGTCGCTTGCCGTAGGGTTCCATTTAAAATTATTGGTCACAATGGCCTTGTGACGTCATCTTCCACGATTTCGTCATCCATCATCACTAGTAGGGAAGTTTACAACCTTTAATATTCAGTTTCCAAATTTCACTTGTTTATGTATAATCGTTCCAAAAATAAGAGGGGGGGAGGGACTTTTGAGAAGCACTTCAGAGGTTGTAATCTTAATAATTACCGACTACAATAGGACACAACCTATTGTTAAAAAATGAGTAGATAGATAGATAGACAGATGTAGCTTTATTCAAAGAACTGTACGTATACATCATACAATATATAAATACAATTAGGTGAAATGGCGTCAAAAGTGGTGATGTTTAGTAGAAAGAGAAAACTAATATCAGAGATAATCCTAAAAAACAAAAAATACAACATAATTATTTGACAAGAAACAACTACAAAAACGCGCTAAAAACAAATATGTTAAGATTGTAAAAATACAAACAAAAAAAAAAGAAGAATTTGGTTTACACTGTCCAGAAATTCAAGTACACTGTACGGTTCTAGCTCAACTAATAATTCCTGTACGCAATTTTTGAATTTTTTAAGGCAGGGTTCGGTTTCCAGTTCGGTTGGGAGTCTATTATAAAACTTAATGCATGAATACATAGGGGTTTTTTCTGTCAAAGTTAGTCTGTGGGCTGGCATATTTAAATCCACAGTTCGTGTACTATAATTATGATGCGATTTAGACTTATCGAATTTTTCCCTATTCTTGATCAGAATCACCAAACACTCGTATATATAGATACTTGGATACTCCTCTGCAGGACTGCCTATAACTGTTCCCCAACAAAATTCGTAGAGATCTCTTTGTACTATAGAAACACGCTGTGCATCCCGGGTCCCTCCCCAGAAAATGATACCAAAGCGCAATAGAGAATGGAAGTTAGAAAAATACACAGTCCTTAAAGCATTCCTATCTAAATATTTTGCTTTGCTTCTGAACGAGTAACACACCGAGTTTAATTTATTGCAGAGATCGTTTATATGAATCTGCCAGTCAAGATTTTGGTCAATATGAATTCCTAAGAACTTTGTGTTATACCTTTGAAAATAGTTTTGGCCAACGACTAGACAGTAGTGGTAAGACAGCTTGCTGTCATGTGTCACGTTGTGTGCGATGTTGCCAGATTTACAAACTTATGATTATGGTTAATGACATAATTTAAAATTTGGAAATTATAATATGGAAAAAATATGGAAGCAGTGTCTCTTGTATGGTTGAGAGAAATGTCGAGAGGAACTGGATAGTGAGTTTCAAGTTTTGATGCGAATCAGGCGCAATATGAAAATCATAAGAGGTTTGAAAAGCATACATATTTGACGAGTGTTGTGTTGACAGATGCAAAGCTGGGGTTGGTGGCGCGGAAGTAGAAAAACTGCTGGAGAAGACGAATTAAATCAATTTAATAATAATAATGAACTGGTGGAAGGACCTTCAGACTCCTTAAATAATATAAGGTTGGCTATCGAAATATTGACTTCGTTTCACGGCTAATCTGTTGGAATGAGTTACCACATGTGAAATAATTTCGGAATCTACGCGAGATTTCCAATATTTTGGTTCAAACCGAAGATCGATATGATCACTTTGGATTTTCGATGAAATCTGGGGGATCGGAACGATTTTTTCTTCTAGACTAATTCGTCTATTATGAATCGATTGGCGTCAACAGAACTCCTCTAACTCTCTAACGGTTCTTGAGTTAGGGACTATTTTTTCTAAAAAACCCTTGAACATCTAGGAACATTTTTTTTACGGGAAAACTCTTTCCAAAATCAATTTTTTCAATCTATTCTTCGTTTGTAACCAGAGTTTCAGACGGATATCCGCATCCATCTTCTTTTTACGAATTTTCAAGGCCCCCTCCGCATAATCATTTTTCCCATTTCAAAGCGAGAAAAAAAAATATTTCTCGTACTCCGATCCACATGAGCTTCTCACCGTTTGGAAGAAAATTCTTTTTTCTATGAAAAGCTGGAATTTTAGAACGATGTCTCCGTTCCTGATTCTTTTACGATTTTTCGAAGAGAAGTCTGCACGGTTGCAGCAAGATAAAACGCATTTTTTATTACGCCCGTGTGGATGTTGACGTTAAAAAAAATTAAGAAGGAACCCTCCAGAAAAAAACTTTTTTTAACATAAAAAAGTCCGCCAATCCCGTCAATTGGAGTGCAGCTAAGGGAGTTATAATGTCGCAAATTCGAGACGACCTCGAAAAAATATCCATAACCCCCCTAGCTGCGCTCCGATCGAGGAGATCGTCACTTTTTTAGATTTGGCCGGCCATTTTACGTCGGAAAAAGTCATTTTCCGGAGGGTTATATGTCGTTTTTTTGTTGTTGACAGATTTGACAGGCGACAGTTGCGTCATTTTCTGGCGGGAGTAACACATTGTAATCATATCTCATGCTGGGGAAATGTGAGTTGAAAACAGTGTTTCAAAATAATTTTTCGTTGCCAATATTTTTATTTATAAAATTGACAAATATTTCAACGAAACCAAACAACTATCATATCAACTTAATACATATAGAACAGTAAAATTATTCGAACGACGAATTTCATTAACCAAATAACTAATAAGATTCCATGTACTACGGCATTATCTATATAATAAAAATGAATCTCGATTTTTTGTAAGCGCAAAACGTGAGAACGGCTGGACCTCCATCAGTGTTGATGTTTTTATCGCTTTTTGTTGACATGTGCGTTTGAAATTATTTCAGTACTTGTTGCTGGATGTATCAAAAGAATTCAATGAAAACTTCATTAACATGGGCGAAAACCTCGCAGAAAAGATAACTCCAGGTGTAAATTATAAAACACCAAGGAAACGCGTAACACATTCTCTATATCTCTCGCACACAAATGAAAAAGAAATAAAAGAAGTGATTAAAAATCTAAAAAATAAGAAAGCAACCGGTTATGATAATATTAAGGCAGAAACACTAAAACAAATTTTACATTTCATTGCAGAACCACTGACATTTCTCATTAATCTTATAATCGATACTGGAGACGTCCCGTTAATCTTCAAAATCTCAGTGGTAAAACCAATATACAAAAAAGGTGATAAATTAGCTACAGCAAACTACCGACCTATATCCTTAATATCCAGTTTTGCCAAAATATTCGAGAAAATCATCAAACAAAGAGTATGGTGTTATCTAAAAAAGTATAAAATCATATCTGAAAAGCAATATGGATTCCAAGAAGGTATCTCAACCCAAGACCCAATAGCACGACTGATGGAAAAAATCTATTGTGACCTGGATGACCAGAAACCATCGCTAGCCGTATTTCTAGACCTAGCGAAGGCTTTCGATACAGTGAGTTTTTCGCTTCTAATCAAATCCTTAGAGGATATTGGAGTACGGGGCTTACAACTAGATCTATTCCGGAACTATCTAGAAAACCGAATACAAATCGTGAACATAAATGGAACCTTCAGCACTCCAGGAACTTTAAAATACGGAGTACCGTAGGGAACCGTTCTGGGTCCCTTGCTATTCATACTATACGTGAATAACCTATTTCTTCTGGATACAGCTGGAGAAATTATCACCTTCGCAGACGATACGGTCATATATTATAACGATGTGGATTGGGACAAGATTAAAATTAAAGTTGAAAAAGATTTTCTTCAAATTGAAAAATGGTTCAAAAATCAATTGCTCACCATAAATTTTGAAAAAACGTTTTTTATACCTTTCAGCTCATATAAAAAAAGCTTACCACATTTTAAAAAACTACAAATCGTGGACAATCACAAAACTATCGAGATAAACTCAGCCACGAGCGTAAAATACTTAGGTATTCATATTGACAGCCACTTAAAGTGGGATACCTATATAGAATATATCATGAAAAAACTACGATCGTTAATCTATTTATTCTATAAATCCAGAAATTTTCTCCATCAAAATGACCAAATTACCCTGTATAATGCCTTGGTAGTACCACACCTCAGTTATGGAATAATTGCATGGGGTGGAATACTGAAAACTCATCTACTTCCGCTAGAAAATATACTCAAGCGTTTTTACAAAATTATTCTAAGAAAACCCCATACATATTCTTCGGAAAAATTACTCCAGGAAATTAAGCTCTTCTATCCAAGACAAATATATTTCTTTAATGCTGCCAACCACCTATACAAAAATAAATACACTCTAGAAACCGCTCACAACTCCAGATACGACACCAGATCAAAAACCCTCTTTTCTGTTCCACACATGAATAAAACTGTTGGACAAAGAAGTTTAAACTACTTAGGCCCCAAAATTATAAACTCGCTTCCGTTCGAAATTATAAATATACATTCCACAAAAAAATTCAAAATACTCCTAAAAAAATTCGTATCAGGAAATAAAACAACAATAGAAAAAATTATAGACCCCAAAAATAACTGAAAACAAAATATTTATATCCCAAACTTTTATATTTTAGATTATGTTTAATATTTTTAACTAAATTTTCCATTTTACATCCTGTACTGTGTATACGTATATATTTATTGTCATTTTACTTTTCGTACCATTTTATATTTTATATAGCTTGTACCTTATACTTATATTATCAACATTTACATTTATATATATATTTTTTTATCGCACACAGTGACTAGTGCTTATCCCTTATAAGTGCTCGACACTCGCGAATATATTCCAACGTTAAATTGTAAACATAGGAACTTGTGAGCCTTGTTCAATAAACGTTATTATTATTATTTTTTTTTATTGGTGCCCCTTTTTACCCATTTAAAGCACGCCTCAGCGTGTTTAAATCGAACTTTAAAAAACGCGCGTTTTTTAAAGGTAACCATGACAACATCAACAAATCGAGAAACGTGAAGTCTAAATGACAAATTTTTTATTATTGATCTGACAGGAGTACCTTGTAACGTCAGATAAAATATTACTAACAATTCGTTCATTTATATGTGCTCCTCCATCCATTTGATGAACTTTTCATATTCTTTTTTATATATATCACTGGATTTTCGCGGTATTAACCGCGATTCTGCCTCGCTATTCAAAAAATCGATATTAGAATCATTCATTTTTGAGCTCTGGTGACAACAAATATTGATCTTTGGTAACAAATTGCAAATGAATGTTTTCTCATTTCCATGACAACGAAAGGTATACTGATGTCACATCACGAATTCAACCTTCTTGCATTATTAGTTCTTATTTCTATTTTTTGTAGTAATAATACCAGTATATATGATTTCAAAGTACACCAATAAAAAAAAATAACGTAAAGTATTTGTGGATAACTGGTCTTAAAAACACTTGCTCTATTTCGAGCACTCCGGCTGCGCCGTCGTGCTCGAAAAATCGCGCGTGTTTTAAAGCCCTTTTTATCCACTTATACTTTAATATACTAATTATTATTATTTTCGTTTTTAAACACTACCAGTCAGGCCCTTACTTCCGAAGCTCCGACCCATTCGGAAGGGCGCGCTGGTTACATAAACCAATGACCTCTCCCCACACCCGTGAGGTGAGAGATCATTGGGTCCGAGAATCATGTGTCCTGAGCAAACGTAACGATCCGAGAATGACTGCCTTCTGCATGCGGCCGGCTAGAGATTCTGCCGATTTACGGCATGCCGGTATAATTTCCAGGTTTGAGAGTAGCGTTGGCATCATTCCACCAAGGGCCCCTATAATCAGAACCACTATCTTTACAGAATGGTCTGGATAGAGTCTGCGGAGCTCGAAGAGTAAATCTCGATACTTCGTCCGTTTCTCGTCCTCTTTTCGCACGATATTCGTCTGCCCGGAGCCGAAAACTCTATGACGTATCGTTTCTGCTCGCGGTCGAAGAGGACTACATCAGGCTTGTTGGCTTGTATTTGCCTGAGGGTGGGGAATGAGTAGTTCCAATAAATTCGGCACTTCTCATTCTCCACAACGGACTCAATATCCCCCGGAGCGTAGGGCAGCACCGGTGTCTCATCAATACCGTACGAGTGTCGTAAATGATAATACAGCACTCGTAACGCCGCGTTATGACGATGGATATAGGCTGAGACCGCATATACTGTACATGCTGACAGCAAGTGCATGATGGTCTCAGGCGCTCCACGGCAGGCCCTGCATCTTGTGTCAGGGACCTCTATACCCATCACGCGGCTTCGGTAGACGAGAGTGTTGAAAACACCGTCCTGGCAAGCCATGATGAATCCCTCAGTCTCCGACTTGAGTCCACCTGACCTAAGGAACGCAAAGGTCAGCCTTTCGGATAAGCCGTGGTCTTCAATGTGTTTGTAGAAGATTCCATGCATCGGCTTATCCTTGTGGAGCTGCAGATGTACAGTATTCTCTGCAGCTTTTATGTGGACTCTCCGTCGAGCGGGCTCCAACTCGGTGACAGAGTCTTGGATATCCCGCTCGGTGTCGAATACAAGACCGAGTTCATCGGCTGCACGGATTGCTGCCTTGAAAAGAAACGCTCCTTTCACTGCGATCTCATGGTCTTTGACCATGCAGAGAAGGGGTCCAAGCTCCTGATGACTTTACAGGCTCCATCCAGCACCATCCTGTTGTGTAGACACTCCAAACTCAAAAGTCCACGGCCTCCTTGTTTTCGGGGGAGGTACAACCGTGGAACGGACGATTTCGGATGCAAACTACGATGTAGGTGCATCATTTTGCGAGTCTTCACGTCGATTGCACGCAGCTCTTCCAGGGTCCACTTCACGACCCCAAAGGAGTAGATTAGTATTGGAACAGCAAGCATGTTGGTGGCAGAAACTTTGTTCATGCCCGACAGTTCTGGTGACCAGATCTGCCGGAGTTTCTGCTGATACTTGCCGCGGAGAGCGTTTTAACCGCCACTACTCTCTTGGGTGCAACGTTGTTGCACTCCTAGGTAGGTATACGCCTCTCCGGCATCCAGATGGCGGAGGATGCTTCCATCTACCAGCTGCGCGTCCTCTCCGTAATCCTCGCATCGTCCTCTTCTGAGATGAGCCAGTGCACATTCATCCATCCCGAATTCCATACCGATAGCATGCGTGTACTCTTGCACCACCCTCAGAGATTGCTGCAGATCTCCCTCACCCGAGGCATAAAGCTTCAGGTCATCCATATAAAATAAATGGGTGACCTTATGCCTTCGGTCTCCGGGGGTGCCACAGTTGTAACCACGGGTTTTTCTGAGCGCAACGGATAATGGCATAAGTGAGATGCAAAAAAGGAGGGGGCTGAGGGAATCCCCTTTGGAACACACCTCTCCTGAAGATAACCTGCTCCGTTTGGACTTTGGCTCCACCTGATGTTATGGTGAAGCGAGTCCTCCAGAGTGGTATCAACTGTTCAATGCATCTCACTATTTGATCGGGTACCGCAAGGCATCTGAGCAAATGCAAGATCAACTCATGCGATGTTGAGTCAAATGCCTTGCGGTAATCGATCCAGGCCATCGAAAGGTTGCGCTTATACTGCACGGAGTCCTGCGTGATACATCTATCGATCAGCAGGTTCTCCTTGCAGCCAGCAACACCTTTCTTTGACCCTTTCTGCTCATATATCCGTTCGTACACCGTGTCAACTGCGAGGAGTATTCGCGTGTACAAAATGCGCGTAAACAATTTGTAGACGTGTTCAAGCATGTTATCGGTCTGTAATTCTTGGGATCAGACAAATCTCCGTTTTTGGGGATTAGCACGGTTCGCCCTCGACAAACCAAGCCGGAATCTGCTGTCTTCCACTAAGCCACGAGTTGAAAACTCTGGCTAAGTGGTGGTGGGTACTAGAAAACTTTTTCCACCACAGGTTGCTCAACATGTCTGGGCCTGGAGCAGCAAAGTTCTTCGAGCCCTGTAGAGCTTTCCGAACTTCTTCCGGGGTTATCGGTTGGCGCAGTTCATCGGGATGAGGCTGCTGGAACCTCCTACAGAAGGCTCCAAACTGCGTCAGGGCTGGAGTGTCTATATTGAGTGGCTGCGGATATTCGTAAATCTCCTTCCAGAAGTTTTCCACCTGATCAGCGGTCGGCGGGTTTTCCACAACAAGCGGCGGTTTCTGGAATAAGCGAGAGGGTTTCTCGCGGAACTGTTTGTTTTCCGCGATTCCTCTCGCTCGCCGTACTAGTGACTTTTTGGCAGCCACAAGCATTCGTATCCTATCAAGACAGTGTTGTTTGATGGTTAACAGCACTCCTTGATTTAATGTGTGATGGACTCGTCGCAACTTAGTTGCGATTCCCGCACCGTTCGCGTAAATGGCCTATTGGCCACTACGTAGTCCATCACACATTGGATACGAGATGCGTGTTGTCTCGCCGACTTGATTTTTGCTTCCATCTTCTGTATGCGTCTCTCATGCTTTCCAGTCGGAGACGCATTATTCTGCGTATCCGCACGGGAAAGCACAAGAGCAGCGTCATACACGGCGGTGTTGATTTGCCAGATGTCAGCTTCTTCTGGAAGCGCTTCACGAATCTCCGCATCCACTCGAGCCAGATCTTGAGGCTTCAGGGGCTTCAAAGTGCGGAGCACCCTGCGTGTTCTGATACCCTCTATTGGTGGAATATTGATACCTGCCACCTCTTCGACTGGTTCGACTCGTGGCACGTCTGCCACTTCGGCCACTTCGTTTACCTGTCTAGGAGGTGGTCTCACATAGCCACGGCCACGAAGGTGGGATACATAATCCCGTAGATTTTGTTTGGAAAATGCGGCATACTCTGGGTGTGCCACGCACCACAGAGCATGCATTCGCGCCATGTATCCCCTTCGCGCGGGCTCGCTACTCTCGTAGCAACGCAGAAGGCCGTCTCTCATTTCGTCTGTCCACTCAGAACGTTGTCCATAGCGTGGGTCGTCATAAGGCTGTCCGTCGATTTGGGCCCCACCACCTTGCCGTTGACCTCCATCCGGATGAGGTCGGTTGTGGGGGCCCTGTCTCCTCCTTCTAGGAACCAGAGTATGGTCCTGCGAGGGGGTTAGCCTAGCAGGAACACGGCCGACACCAGAGGAAGTATTTGCTTCTTTCCT
This sequence comes from Gonioctena quinquepunctata, assembly GCA_018342105.1. Lineage (NCBI taxonomy): Eukaryota > Metazoa > Arthropoda > Insecta > Coleoptera > Chrysomelidae > Gonioctena > Gonioctena quinquepunctata. The sequence goes on along the minus strand of JAFIRS010006122.1, from coordinate 20,712 downwards.
CTCGGATGCGCTTAAGCTGCCGGTCCGATTTTGCATCCTATTATTATTATTATTATTATTATTATTATTATTATTATTATTATAATGAACTAATGTCATGAGGATATTATTATTATCATTACTCACAAGTCGTGGGATTTAACAATTCTTTTCAACCTAAATCGTCGAGCGTAAATGTGGAATTTTACGACGCCATTCGTGTTAGTAAAAGGCAATCGAAGGAGCCTTAAGCCATACTCATCCATAATAAACAATTTTTATACGCCTATTATCTCTAATTCATTCGGAACTACTGACAACTGACCGACTTCGAGAAATTATTGAGCAATAAAAATATTTTCGTTTCTTTATGGGAATCCATTAGCCAGTTCTAACCGGGAGCCCGAAGTTATGTCTGTTTGTAATGAGTTTTGATGAGGTGTTTCTTTTACTACCAAAATTATAATAAAACGAGATTATTTTAATGCCGAAAATAAGTTTTTTCCGTTCGTTCCTATCTTGTGTGATCGGAAACGAATGTGGGGAAGATCAGAAAACAGTGGGTCTATGTTCTGAACATTACGCTCCTTTTTCGCGCCCCTAGAAAGGGGATGTAAAAGTATTTCTTTCTCTGAATGATTTCACGGTCCACCAAATGATGGACTCGTATGTTAGTATTATAAGCCTTGTTATTGGTATTATTGATGATTTTTCATAATAAAGAATCGTTCTTTCTGTACAACGTGTTATTTGGAAAAATGGTTAATGCTAGTGCATGGAGCAATGTAAAAAACCTCAGACCGCATTCTTTTCGTTGGATCATCTGCGACAATATACAAAATGCTTTCTTCCACATCGAGAGCAAACGATCACTCGCATATTTCAGTACCACCAGTTTCTAACTGCCTTTGGGAAACCCCCACAAAACTTACTGGATGCAACAAGACTCTGGGCTACTTTTGGCAAGTTCTCTGTTATGACTTTAATCACTACCAATTTTCATCTTTTCCAACTTTCCTACACCAATTCGTTATCGCTACATTTATAAAATCAATCAGGCTCAGGTAAATCACCAACTTTCCAGAACTGTGAACCCTGAGATTCCCACATAACCAATTCTCCACGATGAATAGATTCGGATCTAGCAGAGAGCCTTGAGGTACTCCATAGTCTACCGTTCTGGGATCGGCACATAACGTCTGAATATAATGAATATTCCCGCGAAGACAATATGCAAATACTGAATGTATTGCACATGCTGTTTTATAGCATCCCAAATGTGCATAATCTACGTTGGGTGGACCAGGGAAATTAACCTTTGATAACGTAGCTGGCGCACAGATATGTAAATATATGTGAATTCACACCCCTTAATCGGCCGTTTAAGCTCGAATGAGAGGTGGGGACAAATTGATTTATATTCTAATAATCTCAGACGGAACCATTCAATGCTAATGAGACGATGCGATTTCTTTGAAGTGTAAGACACGTTGCATTTGTTTATCGAGGGTAACTGACCTATAATGTTGTTTCGGTCTGTAAAAGTTCGAGTGGATGTATGGAATCAGTTATGGTTTGTTAATAGATAGCCCGGAATGAGGTTATGGAGATAGTTTGCATGTTCGCGTGCACAATTAAAATTGGAGAAGGTGACAGTTAACATAAAAACTAATAATCCACAGTACATCATAACTGAAATTATACGATTCTTTCGTAAAGTACTGAATACATTCATTTTTAGCCAAACTATCCATTTCTGAGGAATCTCCTGAAACAGGTCGATTTTTAATCTCAATTTGCCACATTTATAAGGAAAAATTAAATATACAGGGTGATAGAATAGAACACCCTATATATTATTCAATTTTTGGAATCTCCATGGAAAGCTGATTTCAAAAATATATCACACATAGGGTTTGTATACAGTGCGTCCGTTAAATTCAGTGCTCTCGTAAAGTAATGGACGAATTCGTATAAAATCAAAGGAAATATTTTTGGAAAGAACGCTCGAAGCCGTCGAATTATTTTTTCATGTGGGCATTCTTTCGAAATCAATTAATACACACAGAATGATTCGTGTAGGAGAAATGACGTCATCGGTATTTTTTTAATGGCAACTCCATTTTTCATTACGGAATGTGAAAATGTGATTATGAGTGAAATGAAAATAAAATAAAAAAAAGTATTTTGAAATATGAAAATACTAAATTTAATAGCGATGATAGCTTCAAACAACGATCAAATTAAATGTTCAAATTGTGCACTGTTTGCTATCTGACAGTTGCCAAGACGATGAATAAATTCTTTTTGAACATTGTCAATAACGAGAGGAAGGAATACATTGTATCTCGTGACGAATTCTTGCTTTTACATCTTCTAAATTATCCTGCCTATTAACATACACTTCACTCTTCAAGTATCCCCACAAAAAGTAATCGAGGGGTGTCAAATCTGGAGATCTAGCTGGCTACTCAATCGGTCCGCTTCTCCCTATTCAACGATTCGGAAACACCACATCTAAATAGTCGCGGACAGCTGCTGCATAATGGGGAAATGCGCCATCTTGTTGAAAGAATAAATCAGTTTTCGGAAGATCAGGTTCCTCTAGATCTGGATAAAAAGCTATTAGTGTAGGAATAAGGTCGACTCGAAGAAAATCCAAATATATTTTGCACCGGTCAGGTTCACGTCTAAGAAATAGGGACCCAAAATCCTTCCATCGACTATGCCACACCATACATTCACTTTCTGTGGATTTTGTGTGTGATACTCCATCATTCATCGGGTATTTTCGGTAGCCCAATAACGGCAATTTTGCCTTTTGACGTGGCTGTTCAAAACAAACGTAGCCCAAAGAAAATAATCAAGACTGTTTGAGTCTGGGGATCTAGCTGGCCATGACTCTTTTTCCCCACGACCTATCCAGCGATTATGAAAGTTTTGGTTTAAATATTCGCGTGCCAGGGCACTAAAATGAGCAGGTGCACCATCGTGCATAAGCCACATTCGATTTCGCATTAAAATAGGGAACATCTTCCAACAGAATTGGCATATTATCTTCAAGAAATCGGCGATAGTAAAAAAGGTCCAATTAGGTAATCTCCAATAACTCCAGCCCAAACATTCAATGAGAACTGCAGAAGCATAAAAAAGTCTTGCGGCGAAATCGTGTGAGCAGCAGTGGCGGAGATAACTAATTTTATTAAGATATTTTAAAAATACTTCATAAATAATGAAAAATGAAAAAAAATTAAAGACAAGCTTTTATTTATACAAATACATCAAGAAAGAAAAATAATTTCTTTCATTGTTTGATGTAGGTTATTATTATATCCTAAAACGTATTTCGATCGGCACACACCAAGACCATAGACGCTACTGGTTTTTAATCTTTCAGAGCTATTTAAACACAAATATAACGCGTGATTTATGACCTCCCATCGTAGAGACACACCTGCCAGCATTATGTCCGACTTGATTGGTCCAGACGAATCGGTTGTACAACTGACAGCCCTCACTCGAGTCCACGTTGACTATCGGCTCTTTTGATCTACCGTTTGCCGACGGAAAATGTTAACGAGTAGTACAGATTATTTTTCGTTCCGTTTCTTCGCATATACGCTCCTGTTAGCGAAGTGAGTTTTCATTTGCTCCCTATAGAAACAGCTTCTGCAATTGATATTGGATGGACTATAATGGAAAGTCTCGAGGAAGTAGAGCCTGAACCCGTTGAATGTGATAGGGATATAATAAATAATCATGAAGAATCCTCCATAGTAGAATATGGGCGATATTCAAATTATTGGCAAATTGCCTCGTACTTATTTCAGGATTTTCGTCAACTGAATTTAAAACAGCTACCTCAATTGCTGGAATTCTTGCAGTTCGATGTGCTCCTTCCAAGTGATGATTTGGCTCGAAACTTCCTGTTTCATATAACCTTCTGTGGGTGCTTCGTTCGAGCATCAGGAACCATTATATTAAGGAAGCGCTCTTGATACAGTCGCCTGGCTTCATATGCGTTCCCGTCAGCAAGCCCATACAAGTAATGCAGGTCTGCTAATTCGGTATTTGTAAAATTAACTTTTTTTTTTTAATAAACGAGTTTTTATAACGTAAATAATATCACGTATCTAGCCAAAGAAGTGTCAACATTGTCTATGTTTAATTCAACGTAATGTGTTCTTAGCGTACTAGATGTTTCTAGCCCACAAGATAATCCTACTACTCTTCAACGGCTGATTTCGCATAGGGACAAGCAAATGAATGCATTTTATTTTCTAACTCAAAAACCGTTCGCCGGACGAAAAAAAGGCAGGACACCATTTTTATAAGAAGATAGAGGACAATTACAAAAATAATATGTATTTGGAAAAAAGACAGTGGCGTATCATTATTTTGACCAAAAATATTGCAGGGCATGTTAACAGGGACGCCACTGATGAAAATTATCATGGAAAAAGTGTTAAGCCATGTAATTACAGATAAACTTTCTTCCCTACAAAACAGCATAATATTCTCAAACAATATCGTGATAGTCAGAAAAAGTTCAATAAGGTTCACATGCTTGACTGAAAGAGCTGATAAGCATACGCTCGTTAAACCATACGTTGTTATTGGAAGACAATTAAAATGCACTTGAAAATAATTATCAAGAAGTGACCCTTGTACACCGGATTCATAAATAACTCATCTGAGAGGGTAAACAAGATTATTAATTGCCACTTGTTTATTTCACAGCGCGATCATAAAAACGGATTCAATGCAATTGTAAAGAATGACAGCCATTAAATATAACTCTTCCTCGAAAAGGCATAAAATTATGTTTTATATATTTTTATTTATGACAGAAACAAAACAACCCATCAATCATCAATGCGTGCAATGACCAAAACACAGCCATTATTTTTGGTTGAAGATAATTATAATTACTAGTCGCGGTTAGACAAATTATCACGTGATTCGATAACGGGATATAAAAGCGCGAGTTTGATATCAAAATAATCATTCGGGGTTCAACAGTGAACCAAAGAACATGTAACCTCAAAGTAAGGTTAGAATTCATTCGGTGTTCAGTAGCAAAGCTAGTCATATCATAGTTGTTACACGGTAATATGTTTTTCTCAGAAGTGAGGTTCAGAAGTCCATCGGATCACAGTATCGTACAATAATGATGAAAGGTTCAAATCAAGTATTGAAGATCCAAGTGAACTTTCTAGTGAACAGTAGTTTTTTTCCAAAAATTGTCTATTTTTGTCAACGCTTCCAGAACAGAGATAATACAACGGGAGTCCGCAAAAACCATAGCCATATCGCGCTATACTAACATATCGGGCGAATAAAATAGAATAACCAATTGACGCGGAATTAATCGAAATAATAATAAAATCAAAACTAATTGTCGTGTAAAAAAAAAACACTCCAGTGAATAAGTGTGGAACAGGGTGAGATATATAAGTTTTTCTATATTTATGTTTATGGCAAGCCCAACCTTTTTTCTTATGTGCATGTATCTGTAACAAAGATCAAAAGACAATTACTTCTAGCCGTTTGTGGCAATTGATTTCAAGATTTTGTTCAGTAAAATTATTTCGATTTTGTAGCCAACTGTAACATTAACTGCCAACAAGTTACACTCGTTTTCGTTGTATGAATATTGTTTCATATTATTCGTCGATAGAACGAAGGAAATAAGTGTGTCAATTTTTTATCAAATATATATGTACAGTTCTTAACATTTTATGAGTGCATTATTTTTGTGTTATTATTTCATGGTAAATTATTGTTTTTCGAAATTCCTCCTGAACGGTAGTACTTCCTGAATAAACAACTAACGCCCAAGCACAGGGAGAAATGAAACATGTCCAGTAGGCCGCTCCTGGTACATAGTTTCGGTTCGACCACCTTCAGGTAGTCGATGCTCTCGCTGCTTATTTTCGCAATCTAACGAGAAAGTCGGGTTTTACAGGTGTGGTGTGTTAAGTCCTAACGCCCTGTAAGTCCGGGCAAAACAAAAATGTATTTTTATGCGTACTTTGCATGTACCAAAATTGGAGATATTGGAGAAGAACTGATTTTTTTGTTAAATTTCAACATCCTCTATCTCAGAAATAAAGCGGTTCCGGACCTATGTTCATATGAAGAATTTTTCTTAAAATCATCCAGGATTATCGCCCTTTAGGATTAGCATTCAATTATGAAACATCCTGTACATGTTCATTTTAATTCAAATTAATTTATTTGATTTTAATTATAGGTAGGTATAATAAATATTCAGAGTGTATTATTGGTACTATATGGAGAAAGTTACTGACTTTCATAGACTTTGTCGACAAAATGTTTTCATTTTTGACAATAAAGCTTATCAAACAGATTAATGAAAAATCCTAGTACAGAATTGTGGAATGCGACAGACTTTTTCATAGCCTTTGATTCACCTTTTAGCTCTTCGGACATTGGTTTTTCATTGTTGGTTTTACGGCGGGCGCGATGAGACAGCAATAAAATGAAGAGTGACAGGTGAGTTGTAGGTTTCCGAATATAAAAGGCCTCGCGTGAGCAATGGGCACTGGCTAATTGCGCCTGGCACCTGGCTGGATCAACAGGTGGAGATCGGCTAGTGAACGCGGCGCTTTTGAAGTGGATAATTTGATCCTGAGAACTCTTATGATTGCATTGCCTTTGTTTCGATAATTTCTGTGAGATCGAATACGTGACGGCGGAAAGTTGGATCATCGATATGTAAAAAAATTTCAATGTGAAAATATGGATTTGGAAATATTTTTGTTTTTTTATTTATTGACAAATGGAAATTTTATCGAACATTTTATACCAGTCATTTTCAACCAATCAGAAGCTTTATTTCGACATTGTTACTATGGTAACCAGCAAATTTTCTGAAAATTTTTCATTCACATTAGCATATAGACGTAAAATTAATAAGTGAAAATTTCCCGGCACATGACAGCTTTCATATATTTAGACAACAATAATAATGAAATAATATTGACATTATTTTTTATTTACTCACGTTATAAGTTGGAAATATTACAACAATTTATTGAGGTGTACATTCTATAATATCATTAATTAATTTTAAATTCTTCAAAAATTCCACTTCTACCTCCTCTTTCCTAAGTGGTGGATAAAACACAGAACCGGTGTTTTTTTTAACAATATGCATGTGTTTCATAAAATAAAAATAATACTGAGACACCAGTTTATTTCTTTGAGTATTAGATTTGTGTCCAAAAGAAGGCACAATATCACGCAGAATGTTGCCAATCTCTTCAATTGAGTTTTCTTGCTCAGGATTTAATCCAGATTCTTCCACTAGGTATGTAGATATTTTACATTTTTATGGTACATTTTAATGTGCTGTGATTCTTTGCAAAAGGACCACAATTCATACGATTGAAAGTTCATTTTATTATCACTTTTTTACTAACTTATGATTGTATACAATGCTATGAGGAACTTATAATGCCACAAATAAAATATTGATTGACAGGAGTACTGAAAGTCAAATCCATGGCTAACTTTACAAAATATTTTTTTAACCGGCAACATACGCAACAACATTCTATTAAGAATAAAGAATAAAATATCCCGATTTCCTGAATTATTTGAAAAACAAATTATTACCGCTAATATTGATTTTTCTCAGAGTTAACCCCAAAAGAACAAATATTTAAGTATACAATATGTAAAGGTATAGTTTTATATTTTTTGCTGCATATCACCTTTGTAGTCAATATTGACATTTCCCTGAAACCTAGTAAGAAAATTATATGAAATCAATGATTTTTATATAATAATGTATCTGATATTATAAATTTTATTTTACTAGGGCACGGAAAAAATAAAAATAAAATATCCCGCAATACGAACATCCACTTTCATTTTAATCAATATTGACATTTCCCTGGAACCCAGTAAGAAAATTGTATGAAAACAATCAATTTCATATAAAAATTCATCTGATATTATATATTTTATTTTACTAGAGACGGAAAAAATAAAAATAAAATATCTCCGCAATACGAACATCCACTTTCATTTTAGTCAATATTAACATTTCCCTGAAACCTAGTAAGAAAATTGTATGAAATCAATATTTACATAATAGTTTATCTGATATTATATATTTTATTTCACTAGGGAACGGGGAAAATCAGAAAAAAATCTCCCCCAAAACTCCCATTACACACAGCCTTCTATTTATTTGTGAATAACGTCAAAATAAATATTTACTTAATGTTTTCTATTTAAATATAATTCCGGTAAAAAATTTTTTTACTAATCCCACCCTCGTCGCTTCGCGACTCGTGATAATTTTCAAAAAATTCATGTACTCAAAAAATTTCCGGCAATAATTCATGCTCTAGGGAGATTATAAGTGAACATTTGAAATAAACTTTTTCGGATTAGGAAGTTTTAAGCACAAATTTATTTCAGGTACAAAAAGATGTCTTCGATGACATTTTTAACCGACGAAAAAAAAAGGAAGAGGTTCTATAGTCGACGCGTATATATATATATATATATATATATATATATATATATATATATATATATATATATATATATATATATATATATATATTGTCAAGATCCATGATTACAGAAAACTCCGCATTTCTGAAGGGGCTACACAATATTATTTACTATGAACTCAATAGCGAGAAAAACCAATTCACTAGGAGAGATGACAAAATAATAGAATTTCCTCTGCATGAAAGAGCTGATAAGCATACGCTCGTCAAACCATACGTTGTTAGTGGAAGACAATTAAAATGCACTTAAAAATAATTATCAAGAAGTAACCCTTGTACACCGGATTCATAAATAACTCAGCTAGGGGGGTAAACAAAGATTATTGATTGCCACTTGTTACATTCACAGCCAGATACCCAAATCAGTTTCAATAACAACCGAATAGTAAACAAACTCGTAAATTCTAAGAAGGTCGACAATCCGAGACCTCATAAAAACCCTTTTGGTCATTATATCGGCGGAAATCAGCTAGACCATCATAAATATATGGCATTCATTGGAAATTCAACGCAATAATATCATAGATAAGAACCCGAGATTTATTCATGAGTGCATCAGCAAAACAGAACCATTATATTTTTTACGAGCATAATTCATATCGACTCGAAAAACCAATTAACGGCAAACAAAAACAATGTCATTAAATAAACCACGCCTACTGACTACAGTCTGAAGATCTTATAAAAGCGCGAGTTTGATATAAAAAATCAGTCGGGGGTTCAACAGTGAACCAAAGAATATGTCACTCTCAAAAGTGAGGTTAAAAAGTCAGTCGAATCCCAGTATCGTACAATAATGATGAGAGTTTCCAATCAGTGTAGTGAACTTCAGAAAACATCAAACTAAGCAACTGCAAACTAAATTCAAATCAAGTATTGAAGCTCCAAAAATTGCCTAGTTTTGTCAACGCTTCCCGAATCGAGATAAATCCAGGGAAAACCGCAACTCCATAATTCATGATCTCTTAGAAAAAACCATAGCCATATTACGCGATACTAATATAACGGGCGAATAAAATAAAATAACCAATTGACGCGGGAGAAATCGAAATAATAATAAAATCAAAACTAATTGTCGTGTTAAACAGGGTGAGTCTAATGTTTGTTTTTCTGTATTTATGTTTATGGCAAACCCAACCTTTTGAAATGTGTATGTGTCTGTAAAGTGTCTCCATAGTTTCAAGATTACAAAGATCTCAAAAGAGAATTATTTCTAGCCGTTGTGGCAATTGATGACAAGATTTTGTTCAGTAAGTCTATTTCGACTTTGTAGCTAACTGTAAAATTAACTGCCAATAAGCTACACTCGTTTTCATTGTATGAATATTGTTGCATTTCACTCGTCCATAGAACGATTGAGATAATTGTGTCAATTTAAATATATATGTACATTCTTAACATTTTATGAGTGCATTATTATTTTGTTTAATCATTGTCTTGTTCGAATCCTTCTGAACGGTAGTATTTCCTGGATAAACAACTCACGTTCCGGTATTGAAAGAAAGGAAATTGGTATTTGTCGACCGCTCCATATATCATATTCCGGTTCGACTATATTCAGATAGTCGATGCTCTCAATACTGTTTTTTCCAATCTAACGAATAATGTCTGGTATTACAGGTGTGGTGTGTTAAACCACAACACCCTGTAGTCTAGCCTTACAACATTGGTTGGTCAGGTGTGTGGTTTTCACAACACCCGTTATAGGCCGGACTATAACAATATTTATTTTATTTTTTATGTATGACCACGTAGTCGGATCTTGATAATTATAATAAAAATGATTAACTCTTGACGCGCGAAAAAAATTTATTAGTAATTTTAAGTCCTACGAACAGATGAGTGATACCTAACTTTGGAGTACCAGGTAGCCGCCGATATTGAAGAAAGCTACCTATCTGTTCCGTTGGTTTAAGATGCAGAATACGTGATTTTGTGGTATTTCATGTTGAACCGATATTTTTCAACTTTTGTCCAGCTTTTGACTATTTAAGACCACCGCCGTGCAATGGCGTATTTTTAAATGCCAGTAAAAAATAGGATTTCAGGAGCTAAAAGTATAGTTCGTAATCAGCGACCAGAGAAATACTTTTACACTATTAAAAGCCGCACTGTATATCCGAGGATGCCGTTTTTCCACCTCATTTATATGCATTAAAACTAGCAAGTGCCGCTCGCACCACCAACGCATGCGAATCGTTCCATTCGCATATCATCAAAACCCCAAATTCTCCACATATTTCTGCATTTGTTTTCATTGATTTCCTGATTAATTTTCAAAATGAAATATATGTAAAGTTGCAAAATATTTACAAGCCATTTGTACCTAATTCGAACACCAGGAAAAGGCAATAATACCTGAGATTACCTATACAGCTCAAGACTTATTTTGATCGCCAAGTTTACCTCTGCCCCTTTCAGACAGCATTTCCTGAATGTGCGCAATTTACCCCCGCCCTGAAAAATGTAGGAAACCGGTAATCATACTAACTCCACGATCACTTGTTCTCCCGTGTAGATTTAGACAGCTGAATATGGACATGTCTCTCCTACGACTCGCTACAAGCTCGGTTATTTCCCCATAAATATTGCACTTCAATAGAGGCAGACATGGCAGCTCATTGTGCGGAGATATTCTTCAATTAAATGTCTCCCATTGGCCATCAATCTTGTGGAAGTATTGGTCTCCGAGCGAAAATATGACTTTTCTGCTTCTCCAGATGAAGTTAGGTGAGCTGGTTGAACATTGAATTGTTTCGTTTTCGTCGGACACTCGACAATATTATGGATTCATTTTGTTCCATCTGTCATTCGGGATTGGTCAATTTGTGTTGGTTAAAAATGGATTAAAACATGATACATTGAAATTGGCTTTTTCCAATATTTACGTCAAAAATGTGTCATTTTTTATTACCTTTAAATGTCAAAAATAGGCTATTTTTAAACAGAGTGCAAAAAAAAAGTATCATACCTGCACCATAATCCTTGTTTTAGGAACTCAAAAGCCTGCGAAATCTCAAGATTAAAACACCCCGTGTTTTAAAGGTTGCTAGGTAACAAAAACAAGTCCAACTTTCATTTCAATCATATGAACTGTCGAATAAGCTTGTGAACAACAATTGGTATATCCCTGTCAACGAAACGTGACATAAGGAACATTATCCCGATCTGAAATTCATTTCCAGCAGTATTATTGAAGTTATGATGCAGGTATGATAAAAAATAGCGTATGATACACGTGTTTAAGTGCCTTTAACCCTTCATAGGTCTTTGGTAAAATAATTTACCACCTCACATATGGTTCAAAGTATACTTGATTTTCCATAGAAATTGATCCGTAAGGATCATACGTTATTCTGTATGGTCTTCAGCACGCCCTGGTAAAGATATATACCATTTATATTCCATAGGTTGGAAGCGATCGATATGGTGGTAAAAATATTCACCGAGTTTTCTAAGTAGTTATATAATTTTACTGAAGTGCATTGTGAGTGAAAATAAGTGCCCAGTCAGCTCTCATTTATAACATTTCGGTAAGTGTTTTGGATCAATATCATTAGAAAAACCGAATCAATCAGCAATGAACTATTTTTGTAAAATTATTCCAACATTCAACAGAGTTATTGTAAATTATTCCGTATGAAATTTTGAGGTTAGAATATTTCCGGAAAGTTTGAATACATTTTCTACCACAAATGAAATGATGCAAAATGTTCCCAATGCACTATACATTCACACAGCTTCGCAAATTTTGCTAATATTTCATCGGCAAAGATGTTATGAACCATTTTAGAGTTCAGATACAAACAGGATCATTTTTCTTTCTAGAAATGGATAATTTGGACATTTCGAAGATGACAAGTGACGAAGCATTTGCCCTTCTCGATGAAGAAACATCAGATCAGGAAGGGGTAACCGATCAGCAGGCTATAGACTCGGATATAGGTGGGGACTCGGACGACGATTTGCCGTACGAATCATTAGCTTCTACTCGATCGAGCAGCCGTTTGTGTCCCTCTAGTTCCTCTCCACAGTATACTCCCACTCAGAATGTACATTCAGCTCCAGTGCCCTCCACATCAAGCTCTAGACCAAAGACGCTACGGAAAATAATAACCCCCAGAAGAATACGCCATCATCAGTCTTCAACTGTGGATCTAGAAGAACCTGAACCTTATTCGTCAGATGACCGTTTGAAAAACCCAGATTACTCTGTTGATAAACCAAATAAAAACAAGAAACCGTCACATCGCCCTGCTTTTGTTTTCTCAAGAGTCTTCAGAAGTAAGTGAAGAGGAAGTGATAGAAGCTGAAGTAGCACCGCCAAAAGGAAATGCATGTAATGAACCAGGTGCAATCAAATGGAAAAACTCTCCACTCCCCAACCTATCTTTCAAGTCGTTCATCTTTGATCGACCTTTCGGACCTTGCTGTACAGTATTTCCACTGATGACATCCTATCCATTTTTCAAACAACTTTTGATGGCAATATTATGGAAACTATTGTAAAACAGAGCAATTTATATGCTTTACAAAAAGGTGTGACACTGGACATATATTGATGAGTTGAAAGCCTTCTTTGGATTATTGTTATTGTTTGGAATGAACAATTTACCAAATATCAGAATGTACTGGTCAAACAATCACAATTTTCATAATGAGCGAGTTTCGAAAGTCATGACAATGAAACGGTTTTTGAAAATATTGAGGTTCCTCCACTTGGCTGACAATGAACAAATGCCTAAAAAAGGAGAAGACGGGTACAACAAATTATATAAAGTGCAGCCTTTACTTACTCATCTCTCTACCAAATTCAAGGCAAATTTCGCACCATCAAGATTCATTTCTATTGACGAGAGTATGGTGGCATTCAAAGGTCGGTCCACACTAAAACCCATCAAGAGAGAAATCAAAGTGTGGGCAATGGCTTGAGCGAACACAGGGTATATGGTGGATTTCGATGTTTATCAAGGAAAGTCAGAAAATTCAGAAAACCTTGCTCTAGGAGAAAAAGTTGTTGTGAATCTGTCGAAATCTTCATCAGCACATGGTTACTGTTTATATTTTGACAATTTTTTTTATCATTTCCATTGCTTCAATGGTTATTGGATAACAAAATGTTTGCTTGCGGAACATTTCGTTCCAACCGAAAACAATTTCCACATGACAAACTCTACCCAAACAAAGCTCTTTCATTAGGACAATTTGATTTTGCATCTTCAGGTGACATAACAGTATATAAATGGGAAGACAGAAGTACCAAACCCGTCATAGTGGCAAGCAATATGCATGATCCATCTGACAAAGCCATGGTTCAGAGGCGAAACAAAAGACGAGAGAAAGAGGATATAATTTGTCCAAGAGCGATCCGAGATTATAACTTGCACATGGGAGGTGTTGATCGCTTTGATCAGTTACATTCCACTTATAATATCTCATGGGAATCGCGCAGGTGGTGGATGAAATTATTTTTTTATTTCCTTGATGCAGCTGTGGTAAATTCGTACATAATGTACAAAACTCAGTACAAGAGTGAAAATCACGCTTCCAAGTGCATGACGCACTTGCAGTTTAGAAGTTGCTTGATAGATCAACTCATTTTCCAGTACACAAAAACGAGGGAGACCAATCGATGGAGAAGGAACTGGTCGAACAAATAATAGTCGATATGCCAGGGGAACTGTTCACAATTCAATTCGGTTACTGGACGTAGGCAGCCACTTACCGGTGATTTCAACTTACAGAAGGTGCGCGTTCTGTAGTACCAAGCAGAAAAAAAACGTAGCAACTTGGTTTGCAAGGCCTGCAATGTTGCTCTTTGCAAAAAATGTTTTGATCCGTTTCATCAAAATGGTAACAATAATGATAAAAAATGCAATGTTTAGCATAATGTAATAGTTTCAGTTGAATAAAGTTCCATTTCAATAAAACGGTAAATTATTCAACCATGTTTTGCTCGATTTCATAATGACACTCAATGCACTGTGGTATAATAATTTACCACCCTATAAAACCGGAAGTGACGATTTTTTCAGGTTTTGAAATATATTGTGTTGTACATATATGGTGTTGAACATCAAATATATTGAAAAAAAGTTGAATTAAAAAAAAACAATAATTGGTCCTATAAAGGGTTAAAGCACTGCAACGTTGTTGCTTTAAAGGCTCCCTTATACACTTGTATAATAATATACTATTCTGCACTGCGTGCAAAAAAGTACAGACCTACGTTGTTTAAATACAGTTAATACACAATACCCATCATTTTCATTTCAATCGTTTTTTATTAAACATTTTACAATTATATTCCATCCATACTAATTTTTTACAAGATTTATATTAATAGTAAATTGCTTGATTTGTTGAAAATATAAACAGGATGTTCATAAAATCAGATGTGGAATAATCTGCGACTGAAAGATAAACTTTAGTAACTATCTTTAATCTTCAAGATAACCTCTTGTGGGGTATTCATGATGAAAAGGGAAACATTCTCGATTGAATATTGATAGAAAGATTTTTCTGTGAATTGAAAAATCCACGATTAAAATGAAGTTATTTTTTGTGAATGTCTAACAGAAAACAACTACTTCCCCGGCTAAAGCCACGCTGGACATTGAACTACATCTGATAGATATTCTGAAAAGGCCCTAACTCAAAAGAAAAAATCTGAAATTGAAAATTTGCATTTTTATTCAGATAGTTATTTGATTTTCTATTCCAGTCTTAATTAAGAACTCATAAAGATGAATATGAGGCAAAGAAGAATGTTTTCCGAAAGAGAGTACTCACCAGAAATCATTCGTAACATTGACGCAGGAGAGACATCGCATTCGCTAGGTCTTCAATAGATTTTCGTCGACAAAAATGTGTTGAAGACCTAGTGAATGCGATGTCTCTCCTGCGTCAATGTTACGAATGATTTCTGGTGAGTACTCTCTTTTGGAAAACATTCTTCTTTGCCTCATTCATAGACCAGGGTCGATAATTTTTGAAACAAAAAAAAATAATAGTAGGATGAAACCCATTGGAAAAGGAAGAGAATATAACAAAAATGAAAGGAAAAATAATCTACGGGCGATCTGAGGTCGGGAAGTGGAAGGGGGTGAGTTTTTAAGGGTAAAAAACGGTTTATTTCGATTTCCGGCAAAACTACAAGTCTTATGGAAAAACGTTTTTTCACATAACCTCAAAATTCATGTAAAAAATTCAAATAACCAAGTTTTTGGTTTTTTATTTTTATCTTTTACAAAAAAACTTTTTTATTCACGAAATTCGGTGAAAACTTTAACATATTTATTTTTCCACCTTATTTTGACTTAATATCGAGAAAGCACCCTAATTTTCAATCGAAAATTCTCCCGTCAAAATATCAGCTTTTTTAAAAAAGTCTGTGGGGTTTTTGTTCGTTGAAATCTCTACTTTCTGATGGTATAAAAAAAATACACATTACTATGGTAAATGTTCTCAGAAAATGCAAAGAAATAACAGGTAGTAAGGCCCAGACCCTCCTACCCCCTTCCCCACTTCTCTATGAAATAACTTTTGATGGGCTAAAATTTTCCGTAGGTCACTCAGGTTTATAAGTTATCTTAAAATAGCAATAAATAGGCATCTACGCATATAATTTAAAGATTCTACAACTTTCTCAAAATATTGTAGATGTCTTATTAAACATTAACTTTACGTTTCTTTGTATTTTCTGAGAACATTTACCATAGTAGTGTATATATATTTTCATACCATCAGAAAGTAGAGATTTCAACGAACAAAAAGCCCACCGAGCTTTTTAAAAAAGCTGATATTTTGACGCGTGAATTTTTTATTGAAAATTGGGGTGCTTTTTCGATATTAAGTAAAAATAAGGTGAAAAAATAAATATTTTAAATCAAAAAAATTACAGTGTGTTTGGGACATGAAAAGGTAAGTTTTCATCAAATTTCGTGGGCGCCATCTGGAAAAAAAACTAAATTGAAAAAGGGGTCTTGTGACACATCCTTTTGAAGCTCCTGACGAATACTTCACAACCCTAGAATATAAAGTCAATATCTTCACCCACTACAAAATGGCGGAACATTTAATAATTGCCTGAATACATCGACGTTTAACTTCATAATTTGAGAAAAGAAGCTGAGGTCAGTTCAGAAGATGCTCGAAATGGTTGCCTTGAACTGCTTGACATAAAAACAGCCTATCCGATATTTCACGCCGAACATTTTGGAACACAGTAACGTCGATATTTCTACAAGTATTTATTATTCTCTGCCGTATATCCAATATTGAAGCAGGTTCAGTTTCGTACACCTTTCGCTTCAAATAGCACCATTAAAAAAATTCTACAAGTGTCAAATCTGGCGAGCGGGCTGGCCATTCCGTAGGACCTCGACGGCCAATCCAACGACCGGGGAAAGTATTATCCAAATGGTTTCTTACTTGTCCGTAGTAATGTGATGGTGCTCCATCTTGTTGGAATACAATATCCATATCGAATTCATTAGGATTCGCTTCGACGATTTCGGTGATCAGAGGGTCAATAGTATTTTCCAGCATATTCAAATACAGTTCCCCTGTTAAATTTTGTTCAATGAAGAGAGGTCCTACAATATGGTTTCCCAATATTCCTGCCCAGACGTTAATTTTTTCTGGATATTGAGTATGAGTTTCCCGGAAAATGACGGCAATTTTGTCTGTGAAAATAAAATGTAGATTCGTCACTGAAACAAATATTGAGGTAGGATGCCTTGCAATGGTTTCCGTCATAATTTCGCAGAATTCTGTTCTTCGATCAGGGCCATCTTCAGTTAACTGGTGTACCATTTTGATTTTGTATGGATGATACTTATTCCTCTTCAAAAGTCTCCACACAGTAGAAGGACACACCTCACAAACATTCGCGACGGAGGAAGTATACTGTTGAGGATTTACTATCATCTCACCAATTATTTGAACTTGCTGTTCTTCCGGAATGGACGGATGACCTGGGGGCTTTTTGTTCTGTACACTACCGGTAGTTGTAAATTTGGTTACAAGTCTGAAATATTTTCTACAGATAGGACGATTCGGGAAACGATCATTAAACATTATATCGGTTTCGTGAAAGTTACGTGTCACACCGTAAATGAAAATCGCTTCGATTTTTTATCCCAATGGACGAGAATTGACCATTTTAAAGATAGTTAACGTGGCACCTATTCACTAGTAAAATCGAAAACTAAATGAAAATATTTTAACTGAACAATGATGTTCGTTGTCGTAATGACATTTCTTGTCATTTTTTGTTTGAACAAAAAATAACCTATTAAACCTCATCGGGTTGTTGGGATTGCCATATGGCAGAGTAAAACGAATATTTCTAGATGTATCGATATTAATGTGTTTCTATGCAGGTAATTATTAAATATTCCGCCATTTTGTAGTGGGTGAAGATATTGACTTTATATTCTGGGGTTAAGAAGTATTCGTCAGGAGCTCCAAAAGGATGTGTCACAAGAACCCCCTTTCAATCTAATTTTTTTTCCCCAGATGGCACCCAGTCGCCATCTTGAAAGTTTCATTTGTCAATTTTACTCCAAAATATAGTATTTGTGCATCAATTTAATTATCCCAAGTTTCAATTTTTTGAATTGAATCGTTCAAAAAATAAAAGGGGGGGGACATTAAAGAAAAGCACTTTATATTAGTTTTTGTGTATAGTTTTTCTTTGCTGAAATTAACGACTTATTTATCCTATTATTGGGAGAATGATATTTTGTTCTTTAAACAGTATACTAGTTGAACATGATATTGAGAAACACCCTGTATTTGTATTTTTTTTTTCGTTAACCAGAGTTACTACAGAAGTCAATGAAACACAAGGTCATGTTGGAATTCCAAAAATAGTTTATATCGTCACATAAGGCGTTCTATTAGAGTCGAGGTGGTTTTATCGCACACCACAATAAAAGCCATTAAAAAATCATCATCGATGACCGGGCTGAAGTTGCTCGAAAATTTACGAGCAAAAAGAAATCGGCACTTACCGACTTCTCTGAAGGTTGGGAGCTGTTGCCAGCAAGTTATCAGCGAGCAGGATCCGGAGACACCGTGGCATTTGCAGGTCACTTTCGCTTTCTTTATCACCGCCTGAAATAATAATAATTATTTTAGTAAGGTTACTATTCAATAATTAATCATCAGAATGTTTGTTGGGATGTTGATCAGTTTGATCGAAGAGAAAATATTGTTTCCTTGCCGACGTTTCGAATTTTATCAAATTCATCTTCAGGGCTCAATGAGTTGAAGTTCTTTAGAAGTAGGAAAAAGAAAAATTTGGAACAATAAGCCACAAGAATTGAAACATCGACTAACCAAAAATTAGTTTTTTCGAGTTTGAGTCAAATAAAACTTAATACATAAACAGACATCCCAAATCACATTCTCAAACGACAACCCTGCTGGTGAGAAAGTTTGTCACACTGCCAAAAAAACAAAAACCCCTATATACTGATCCACAATCAGACATCGTCTACAAATTTATAGTTTTCCCAATATCAATTGCAGAAGCATGAAAAAGTCTTGCGACGAAATCCTGTGAGCATCAGTGGCAGAGATAACTAATTTTGAAAGATAAGTGCCATGTGAAGTGGAATGAATAGAAAAATCGAATTAAACGGTTTTCTTCACATAAAGGATTCAATATAAAATTGAACCAGAAAATGGTAGATCTCAGGTGAAAAACAACTACTTTCCTGGAATACCACGCAGAACGTTGAATGATATTCACCTGAAAATCCATGCACACTTCCATATAATATCAATGGACATTGAATGCAAATGTTTCTTTCTGATAAGCTCTGATTATGTTTAATTTATGTCTGTTCACTAAAATCCGCATACCGTTTCAGGCTTTTGGCCCTCATCAGTAGTATAACAGTGGTCCAAAGAACTTTTGGTTGAAATGAGAACAACGAACAAACCATCATCGAGTTGTAACACTATGGGTAGCCGGAAAGATAAAATTTACGGCGGTCTGGACGAAAAACACTGAAAATTCCACCCCCGATAGGTTTCTAAATAAAAGATTCCTTCCAAGATCCTCCCGAGATCTACCATTTCGGTTCAATTTTATATTGAATCCTTTTATGTGAAGAAAAACCCTTTAATTCGATTTTTCTATTCATTCCACTTCACATGGCACTTATCTTTCACTATATGCTAGACGGGCTTGCCACCTCTGAGAAGGAATCTTTATTTAGAAACCTATCGAGGTGGGGATTTTCGGAGTGTTTCTTTCTGTCACTAGGTACCGCCAGTTAAAGTTTATCTTTTCCGGCGTACCCATAGGTGTTACAAGCTCGATGATGGTTTGTTTCGTTGTTCTCACTTCAGCCAGAGTTCTTGGACCTTTGGCTGGTTGACTACTCCGTACTGATGAGGCCAAGAAGCCGAAAACCCGGGATGCGGATTGTTAGGTGAACACGACATAAATTAAACATAATCGGCTTTTCAGAAAAAACATTTGCATTCAATGTCCATTGATATTATATGGAAGTGTGCATGGATTTTTAGGTGAAACAGAATGTTCTGGTGGTATTCGTCAGGAAATAGTTGTTTTTCACCTGAGATCTACCATTTTCTGGTTCAATTTTATATTGAATCCTTTATGTGAAGAAAACCGTTTAATTCGATTTTTCTATAACTAATTTTATTTAGATATTTTAAGATTTTAAAAATACTTCATAAATAATGAAAAATGAGAAGAAATTGAAGACAAGCTTTTATTTATACAAATACATTAAGAAAGAAAAATAAGTTCTTTAATTGTTTGATGTAGGTTATTATTATATCCTAAAACGTATTTCGAACGGCACACACCAAGACCATAGACGCTACTGGTTTTTAATCTTTCAGAGCTATTAAAACACAAATATAACTCGTGATTTATGACCTCTCATCGTATAGACACACCTGCCAGCATTGATGTCCGACTCGATTGGCCCAGACGAATCGGTTGTAGAACGACAGCCCCCAAGTCCACGTTGACTATCGGCTCTTTTGATCTACCGTTTGCCGACGGCGAATGTTTACGGGAAATACTTTTTTTTCTTTCCGTTTCTTCGCATATAGCTTGTTAGCAAAAGAGTTTTCATTTTCCTATAGAAACAGCTTCGCAATTGATGTTGGGGGGACTATAATTGTA
>JAFIRS010006121.1:0-42614 GCA_018342105.1 Gonioctena quinquepunctata | reverse complement strand
CTTAACAAACATTGGTATTTTGAAAGAATTTTGTTACGAAATTATCCCACAGAGTATTTCAAAATGAAGGTTCACAACAACCTTTAATTAACCCTGTATACTGACTAATGCGCCAGCATTTAACAAAAGACTGCATATGATGAGATCTTATGCAAGCTTTTTCAAGGTCCGCCTCTGAATCATTTTGCACAATCTGAAAAATCGGGGAACATCACTTTCCGATAGAACGTATATGTTGTAGGAGGAATGCAATTTATCACTGCCTTGTGGGTAGTACGGATATAAATTGGGGTATCTGCGAGAAGATTGAATATAATTTGAAAAGTGGCGGAGGCAGTTGCTTTCCTTGGAGGAAATATGTCGAAAGAACGATTGTGATGGATATAAATCATTAATTTTTACCTCTATCGACTGATTGATATTTGAGGGGTTATTATGGTTTATAGCACCATAAAAACAAATAGATCGACTGAAATATATTCTGGTGTTGAAAATCTACAAGTTCGAATATATTAATCAGAATTTCTTGGAAGTTATTTGTAGGTGAAACGTATTGTTTTGTATATAATACCCCTCATAGTATGGTGAACAAGAAATATAAATGTAGAAAATCTATTCAAGTGAAGAAAGTAATACTATTACTATCCCGATAGGTTCAATCGGCAAAGTGCTTTTCAGTAAGAAATAGTATTTACCTTCCCTTTACCAGTATTTTTCTATCAATATTATGTACGTTCCATGATATCCCCAATATATTTGATTATTTATGTTTCTTATGTTAGGTGCAGTGTGCATAAAAAGTCGCACAAGGTTTGTATGGTGTAAACCTGCCTATGATGTTCCAGATTTCATAAAAGTAGTACACGTACACATTTGACAAAATAGTTTGAATTTTGACACTATTTGTCAAAGTCGATAAGAAGTTTAATTAAGATTGACAAGCCTGACTCACAATAGCCTATAACTGCTGTACGGCTTTTATGCAGACAACTGTACATTCCCTACTTTTAGATTTTGTATGGCTTCGAATATTTTTTGCTCTCTGGTATACTTGTTATCCTTTCCTTCAGTTCTTTGAAGTATGGTCTCTACATTTCCATTATTAGTTTATGTTCAGATATTATATTTTCGAGTTTGTCTTTCATACAGGGTGATTCAAAAGTACTTTGACAAACTTCAGGAGGTGATTGCTCACAATATTCTAATATCAATTTTTCGAATGAATATATGTCAGGAAACGCTTCGTTTCCAAGATACAGGGTGTTAAAGTTTGATTTTTATTTTAGTTTTTTTAAATAACTTTCGAAGTACTGACCTTAATTAACCGAAAATTGGTATTGAGAGGTTTTTTGAGGTGTCGAATTCGAACTTGATGTTATTATTGCTCTTACTCGTAGGGGGCGCCACCTAGACTTTTTTTTTAAGATTCATAACTTTTTTGAGCGTATTTCTAGCACATTTTTCAGTGAAAAAATCAATTCCTCTATCATATCTATGTAAAAAAGCTACCCTTGTTACAAGTCGCTATAAGCAACCGTTTTCTAGATATTTGGACTTGAAAATTTCAAGTCGATTATTTGATAATCGATGCGTGTTGAAGTTATTACCATTATTTTGCATTTTCACAAGAATGCTCAGGTAATGTTTGACGTTTAAGTAAGTAGTTTCGGTAATTAACTATTATGTGACAGTTAAACGTTTAGTTGTTTTGTTGAAGTTTCTATAGTTTCAAAACACTAATTTTGAAAAAATTTATTATTTAAACAATAATGCTCATTTAGCCGATATGCATTTCGTTTATGGTCTTGCGGATGGCAATGTGCGCGAAGCAAGACGTATTTACCAGGAGCGATTTCCTAATCGAGTACTGCCTTCAGCTCCAACATTTACCAGTCTCTACCGTCGTTTGGCAGAAACAGGTAGCTTTAAGAGGGCAGCTGATATTATTGGAAGACCACGAGCAGTCTGAAACCCAGAGGAGAATCCAGAAACAAGTACAAGAATAATTGCTGAAGCTCTCAATTCTACTCAGTCCACAGTTTGGAGAATTATCCATGATCAACAATTTTATCCATACCATATTCAAACGGTACAAGCTCTTTTGCCACGAGACTTTCCCCAACGCATTACTATGTGTCAGTGATTTTTGAGAAAATTGGTTGGAAAACCTCAATTTTTATGATATGTACTCTTCACGGACGAGGCAAACTTCTTCCGAAATGCTATCACAAACTTTCATAACAACCATATTTGGGCTCTGGAAAATCCGCACGCAGTTAGTGAAAGACATTATCAGTATCAATTTTCTGTAAATGTATGGGCGGCAATAATTGATAATTACCTGATAGGTATTTTCTTTCTTCCGTTCCGACGGAATGGCGCAACTTATAGAGACTTTTTAGAAAATGAATTGCCGGGGCTACTTCAGAATGTACCATTAGAAATTCGTATCCGCATGTGGTTTATGCATGATGGGGCTCCGGCCCATTTTAGCGTTGTAGCCAGGGAATTCCTTAACACTGTCTATCCAAATCAATGGATCGGTAAGGATGTAGAAGAACCTAACCAAATTTCCATTATATCTATTAATAAAAAAACTTCCATATGTTGCGAACTTTATGTGTGACACTGTATATATAGATTTTTTTTACTGTAGTTAAAGAAATAACATTGCACATCGTTATTCCTCGCGGAACCCAAAATTCATGTCTGAAATTCAACACTTCTGTTAGGCGACGAAAAACCAATTTTTCTAATAAAATATCACTGGCATTCGGTATTTGCGGCTATGGAAAAGTCCACGAAGAAATCGAAGAGTTTCAAACACGGCTTTCAATTATTCGAACTCCAGTAGGCACGACTAGCCAGAGTCGCTTGCCTACTGACGAACAGACATAATTCGCAGCGAATCTGTCTAATGAATTGTTAGATTTTGCAGGCTTTCCAAAAGCCGTTTCCTTGGTAGATAAGCCCGTCTACAATTCAATTAGGTCCGAGGAGCGTTGCTACAGACATGAATCGCAAATTTGTTCGGCTCTTTTTGAAAACAATAACGGCTCAGAAAGCCATTCAACTCGAGTCTCGACACCAAAATTAGATTCAGATAGGAATTTAAATACTCCGCGAAAATATGAAAGTATGTTTTCTGGAAATGAATTGTATATGAACGAAATGGGATCGCGAGAGGCGAGTCCACAGAGAGTGGAAATTCGGGAAAATCTCCCTTTGAGATTATCAAAAAGAGATTGTCGTTCACGAAAAAATAGGTTTCAGCCGGCATCTCGCACATCTGGCGAGATTACGGGGAGACAAAATGAGTTTCCAATGAAACCTCCGCGACACTGAAATTTTTCCAAATTGGGGCAACATTTTTCTGTTGACCAAGAGGCCTACGTGGAGGAACGTAGGGGTGGTGAAAGGTTTTCCCCCGACTTCCGTTCCAAAAGCGAAATGGAAGTAGGGGAGAGACGGGCCGAGACGAATGGGGGGCATAATGGGCCTGAAATGTTTAAAAACTTTTTGGCATAATACATGATTCCTTAGAATTCCGCAGTCGCGAGGAGTCTGTCGCCGGAAACCGAAATCCCTGGAGGAAAGCGGCTGAGGGCTCGGCGCCTATTATGGAAATTACCCCACGCGAAGGTTTTTCCCATAATAGGAATAACGACGCTCGTCCCAGTGAGGACGCTCGGGAGATGGCACGGGAAACGGCCGTTCGTGAATTTTCTCAAGTTATGGGACCTCCTCGCGCAGAATGGGCTTCAGACGGGAAAACTTGCGATTTGAAAAATTCAAGTATACGCACCCCCCCCCCCGAAACCGTTATACGGGACATAATATAGTGTGATATATCCTCCGTTTGACCAGTGTGAAGTTAGCAGCCACTTTCTCCCCAGCACCCAAACGACGAGTGGCGGCGGTTATAAATAAAATACATTGAACAATTAGGAATGAATTTCTTACCGCTACCGCATATCGTCTTATATGTGATGTTCATATACTTCGCCTTGAAAGATATTTGAACCATTAATGAGCTTATACTCTAAAATATTGAGAGTTAAAAAAAAATCTGCGAAGGAAAAAAATAGCCGCGTTTATAATTGGCAGAGAGTGTTTTATATACCAGAAGAGTACACTGTATCAACGACTTCGATTTGGGAGGCGTCCAAGGGGTGGTTCCACCTTCATGAAAACTTAAAAAAATCGATTTTTCTATGAAGGAAAGAAATAGCCACGTTTATATTTCTAAGAGAGTGTTTTACATACCAGAAGAGTACACTGTATGAACGACTTCGATTTGGGAGGTGTCCAAGGGGTGGTTCCACCCTCATGAAAACTTAAAAAAATCGATTTTTCTATGAAGGAAAAAAATAGCCACGTTTATATTTCTAAAAGAGTGTTTCATATACCAGAAGAGTACACTGTATGAACGACTTCGATTTGGGAAGCGTCCAAGGGGTGGTTCCACCCTCATGAAAACTTAAAAAAATCTTTTTTTCTCTGAAGGAAAAAAATTGCCGCGTTTATATTTTCAAGAGAGTGTTTTATATACCAGAAGAGTACACTGTATAAACGACTTCGATTTGAAGGCGTCAAGGGTGGTTCCACCCTCATGAAAACTTAAAAAAATTGATTTTTGCTATGAGGGACAAAAATAGCCACGTTTATATTTCTAAGAGAGTGTTTTATATACCAGAAGAGTACACTGTATGAACGACTTCAATTTGGGAGGCGTCCAAGGGGTGGTTCCACCCTCGAGAAAACTTAAAAAAATCGATTTTCCTATGAAGGAAGAAAATAGCCACGTTTATATTTCTAAGAGAGTGTTTTATATACCAGAAGAGTACCCTGATAAACTCATTCCCAATTGTTCAATACTATATTCAATGTATTTTATTTATAACCGCCGCCACTGGTCGTTTGGCTGCTGGGGAGAAAATGGCTGCTGAAAAGTGGCTGCTAACTTCACACTGGTCTCCGTTTGAATGTATTCAGATGATCGAAATAACGTACTCAAATTTATATTTGTCAAACTCTTTAGCCCTGTTTTTTTCTGTCATGGAGAGGTTACCAATCACACTTACCAGAATATTATCCTCGATCCTTATCGTTTCCTCCGCCCTATCCAGACTGAACTGCCTCCTCAGTAACTTCCCAACCCTCTGCTTGGGACTCAAGCACTTGTAGTGATTGTACGGGGTGCTCAAGTCTTCCTCTTCTATCTTCCGATGCCTCCGGAAACCGCAAAGAGAACTGGTCGATGCACCTAGGAGAGCCGCTGTCACTTCAGAAGCGCAGACTGGGGTGCCGAGAGTAACAGGAGCATCACTCGAAGTGCTTTTCACCATGTGACATTCTGCAGATCTTCAGCAGAAGGAAACACAAGAAATCATTATTATTTGAAATATATTAAAATTTGTTGGATGAATGGCGACCGTTGAATGATGATTTCAATCGTTGAATTTGCGGGAATTCGGTCGAAATGTTGAAGAAAACCAATTTTTAAATTGTCGACGTTTTGAAACTTCATTGTTTCATTCTCAAGACTCTGTAGTACAAAAACAAGAACATACAATTAAATGGGAATCTAGAATGTGTGTTTTTTTTGATAAAACAGAATAAATTAAGTAAAATAACATCGTTAAAAAAAACAATATATAAAAACACTTCGAACACATTACTGTAATGTGTTTTATAAAAAAAAAACACATTCTAGATTCTCATTCTAATTGTATGTTCTTGTTTTTGTACTTCAGAGTCTTGAGAATGAAACAATAAAGTTTCGAAACGTCGACAATTCAAAAATTGGTTTTCTTCAACATTTCGACCGAATTCCCGCAAATCCAACGATTGAAATTAAAATTTGTATATTAGGTTTTCAATTCCGCATTTAGAAAATTTGTAAATTGACGACATTGACGCTTACTGAAAAAAAAATATTTTAAATTAGGGTTAAAATGGGTTTACAAGTTGCAGATACACAAGCTATTGAAGATTGTGGGAGATCTACTGAAAGACCTTGAAGCAGGTGAAGTAACTGCTATGACACTTTGCGATCTTATGAAGCCTTTGACTGTGTCTCTCATGATATACTCCTGCAAATGCTCGAATACTATGGGATAAGCGGAATCACTCTTGAATTTTTCACTACATATCTTTCTGATATAATTCTAATCTATGCATTACAATGATCACCATTCAGAGTTTCAAATCATTGAACATGGAGTACCTCGAGGCTCTGTCTTGGGTATCCTCCTATTCATCCGATATATCAACGACATGTCAGAATTTTTTTAACTTCATCTTGTATGATCTTCGCAGATGATGTGACGATTTATGATAGGGAAACTTTATTCTACTCTAAAGATACTGATCTGAATAGTTATTTGTTTTTCGCATGAAAGATACAAATGGTTGTATTTTCACTTATAATACCACTAGAGCTTCAATTATTACTGGACATTTTTTCGAGAACACGAATTTTCTAAAAACAAATCGTGTTCGAGAAAAAAATTCTATTTTAATGAAGCTAGAGTGTATTCGTAAAAATTTCATACCGAAATATTATTAAAAAAAACTATGATAATGACAGTTTTTGATGGTTTTGAAATTTATATAGTAGGCTTTGATGTTAATTCTAAGAAATTATATTTGTTTATATATGTAATTTTTCATGTGCGTGGAGTCAAACGTGAAAAGTCCATGTACGTCACTATGACGAGTTGATGGTACAAGATTCCGATTGGCTAGAGCTTATTAGTACCTCCTATTCAGATAACGTTTACTCTCTTTGGTACAAAACGACTCATTTTGACACTTTCAAAAATTTAACGTCAGATGACAAACATATGTCCAGAGTTCTTTTGTCTTAACCACGAAAATCAATTACGAAAGTATGTTTATGTATTGTCGAAAAATAAAAACTTTTTAACAAAAAATTGAACCGACGAAATACGGAACTGAAAAGTAAAAAATAAAATAAACCTTCTTAGTCTCAATAACTAAGCTCCTAAACCAATGTGAGTAACTAATTTTGAGTCGGCGCCAAACAAACAGGCAAATGAATTAGGTAAGGCGTAAAATGATGGCATCGAGTTGCGCGGTGACATTCTGATAATTTTTTTAAAGTAATTTAATGATCTTCGTTGATTGTTCGTTTGGCGCCGACTCACAATTAGTTACTTACATTAGTTTAGGAGTTTAATTATTGAGACTAAGATTGTTTATTCTATTTTTTACTTTTCAGTTCCGTATTTCGTCGGCTTAATTTTTTGTTAAAAAGTTTTTATTTTTCAATTTTTTGTTGCTGAAATCTACTTATTACTACCTACTTATTTTTTGATTATTTCCAAAATACTTACCCACCTTACTTCAACTATTAGCAGTTAAATAATATAATTATCTATTTTTACTATTTGTTGTAATATAAATTATTTTTGTTGTTCTGGTTAGTTTATTTCATTACTCTGTATATCATTCCATTCTCTCATAGAATAAAATGATTGTCACGGATGAAGGAGAACAAAAGTAATGACAGTAGCGATCTGTCATTGTCAACTACATATGTGTGCCAATGTTCACATGTGAAAAATCAATTATCCCCTATTTTTCTACCCGTAAGGGTAGATAATTACATTCGAAATCCAAATGTGATCAACTGTGAGGTATACCCTATCTAATAAAAAAAGAATTATACAAAGTTATACAAAGTTATGCATGATAGAATCGGTTAACGGACCAGAATTCAGAGGGTGATATACCCTTCATTTCGCTACCCTTAGTGGTGAATTTCATCTTCGAAGTACACCCTATCCACTGAAAAAAGAATTATCGGAATCGGACGTCTCAGTGAAAAGTTATGCGTGGTCATACATAAGAAAAAAAAATATACGCGTCGACTAGAGAAACTCCTCCTTTTTGGTTTCGTCGGTTAAAAAACCAGTGATGATTTGCAAATTTACCCGCTGTCATTTTGACAGTATTGGTCAACATTTGAAAAATGCTGACAGGTTGAAATAGTATGAGGGAAATAGTCATGTAGAAATGTTGAAAATTGCAGATGAAAATGGTAGACGATCAGAATGACCTAGAGCCAGGTAGATGATGTGCTATGATTAGCATATGACTGTTTGACGAATAGAACATCAGTGTGATTATTAATAGATTCATAGGGCTCAATGAATGATTACTGCAAAAAATAATTGGGATAATATACTTTCATGAATACAATATAACAAATGATTATACCTACCTATCAAATGATAATTCAAGATGTAGTTCAATTCTTGGAAGTAAATCCAATACTGTCTCCTTCGTCAAACGAAATCCTCGAAAAATGAAGAGTCACTTCTATTTTTGATTTGTCGTGGAAAGCCATGTTCTACAATTTCTATCAACTCAATATCATCTTCATAAGCGTCAACACCCAAATGAATATCATCAGCCATCATGTTATGAAAATAAATGAAAGAGAGGAATATCGAGGGGATTGTTCAACAAAATGGAAGAAATTCAATGAACATAGCCCTCAAAGAGAAATGTTAAACGTAGACACGTGTTTCGGACTCTTGGCCCTCATCAGTACGGTGGAGAAGTGCAAGGATGAACAACACTTGTTAGAAAACGACAAATCAACGGAGTCACCAAACAGAAGCCAGCCGCACATTTGTGGTTTAGGTTAGCAGACCCTGCATTCCAGGGCAACAACCAACGTCACTACGGGGGCAGCTATTCGTTCGTACGGTGACGAAGTGCAAGGGTGAACTACACTTGATAGATGTAGTACTGATGAGGGCCAAGAGCGCGAAACACATGTCTACGGTTAACACTTCTCTTTGAGGGCTATGTCTATTAAATTTCTTCCATTTTGTTTAACAGTCCCCTCGATATTCCTCTCTTTCATCTCTATAATCATGGACTCGCATGTCACGCAGGTAGCTATTGCTGCCCTCGGGGAGACGTTGGTTGTTGGCCTGGAATGCAGGGTCTGCTAACCGAAACCACAAATGTGCGGCTGGCTTCTGTTGTTGACTCTGTTGATTTGTCGTTTTCTATGAAGTTGTTCATCCTTGCACTTCTTCACCGTACTGATGAGGGCTAAGATCCCGAAACACGTGTCTACGGTTAACACTTCTCTTTGAGGGCTATGTCCATTGAATTTCTTTCATTTTATAAAAATAAATATCAGACAGAAAAGTCCCATCGATATGATATTTAGAGTCAGAATACGATTGAAATGATACTGATTTATTTCTGGTAAGCCAAACTAATTTCCAGGCTTAAATATAGAGGGATTTAAGGACAACTAAACGATTGGTGGAATGAAATAAGCTCAGCTTAAACAATTCAAGCTAACCTCATGACATAAGTTCAACCTGCGGAATTGGCTCTTGAATATATATATCTATATATTCGTGGCTTAGGTAGCCAAGCAGTGATTGCCTATGATTGGCAGTTACAGCTCACGAGTTGTCTATAGCATTCGAAGAGCAAGACTTCAACTTCGCATAGAAATAATAACCCGCTTTCTGTTGAATTATATGGTCCTTTAAGTACACTAACTCACTCTGTATATGTTTAAAAAACAAAATGATTATGTCATGTTGAAAACATAACTCATAAAAATACTTTTTCATGAAGAGTTCATCTTCAATCTGTGCGATTTCCAATCATCAACTTTCTGCTAGTTTGAGTCAGAGTTAAACTAATACTTTCCCATTTAAAACGGTAGGATAATAATTCCTTTCAATCCATCAAATTCGAATAATGAGCCTCACTCAAGAACAATCCTGGATTTCTATCGTGCATTAAATCAGCACTCTCGCTAATCCAAACCGAAGGAAATTTCCAATAATCCTTCTCTTTGTCTCGCGTCCTTAAACGTCTTCACCAGAGTGGGAAATTTGGAGATCTCCATGTTCCTCATGGAGGAGCGACTAATGATAGGGTTTCAAGAATGAGCCACTAAAATACTAATTGATGAAGCAGCAACCTACATTTGAAAATTCAAACTCGGCGATTGTTGATTTGATGATAATAATGATGAAAAACGTCTTCATTACGTTCGAATTGAATAATACTAACAAGTAAAAAAGATTTTCAAAAGTAAGGGGCGAAGTCCAATTTAGTATCCGAATGAATTTTCCCACTAGATTGCTCAACCACTCAAAAAAAAATTGGTATAACCTACATTTTGTGCAAGAAAAACAATATTGATTGCTCTCATTGGGTTTGGGATCAAAAAACAGAATATCAGACTCACGTAAGTTAAGGGATGAACTGTTGCAGTTTTCACAAAGTTCTTCAGATCATCGTTGATTATTTCACAGTATGGTCTGCGTAAAAATGCACACTACTATGTATTTGAGTCATTTATAAGATTAGAAGAATAGAGTGCAAATAGAATTGGCCCCAGAATTGATCCTTGTGGTACTCCACGCCGAAGAGGAAGTAGTGATAAGGATGATTCTCCAATTTCCACACCATAACTTCTTTCATTGAGATCCAAGGAATATTACAGACTGACAGACCAATGTAGTATAACACCTCGTGATTTATAGTGTCAAAGGCTCTGCTGAAATCAAGTATAGTCAAACCATTTACAATTGAAGAAGCATAAAAAACAAGTTTTACAGTCTTGAGGCGGAATTCTTTGAGCAGAAGAGGCGGAGATATCTAATTTTATTTAGATATTCAAATATTTCAAAAATACGTTAAAATAGAATAATATGCCATAAACGAGGAAGTATGTATTAATAGGCAATCGGATCATTCATTTTCTCATGGTCGAAAAAGTCCATATTTTCCATCAAAACACAACACAACTATATAACATTTTAAAACCTATTTCGATCCCAGACCAGAGACGCTACTGGCTTTTATTCACTCAGACCTCCTGAAACACGTGTATAACTGGTGATTTATTACACGATTTATATTAGCTTCACTTGTATGTTTGTTTGTTTGTAACCGACTCCTTTGGGCGAGATTTTGACACACACTTCCAGACGTCCGAATGATTTGAAATTTGGCAGGTGTACATAATTCCGGTGACAATGAATTGAGAAATTTTTGTGTAGAAAAAAACAGAAT
The DNA here is from genome assembly GCA_018342105.1 of Gonioctena quinquepunctata. NCBI lineage: Eukaryota > Metazoa > Arthropoda > Insecta > Coleoptera > Chrysomelidae > Gonioctena > Gonioctena quinquepunctata. Next base: position 31,523 of record JAFIRS010006121.1, on the reverse strand, counting down.
GGCGGCTCCAATATGCCGTACGAGTCTTGTGATTAGGGTCCGATTTGCTTCAAAATTGGTATATGAGGGTTTTCGTAGTTGGAGATTATGATTCTTTTGTCAAAATTGAAAAATTCAAGATGGCGGCTCCAAAATGGTGGACGAGTTTTGTGATTATGGTCGGATTCTATTCAAAAATGGTATGTGGGGGTTTTTGGGGTTGAATATTATGATTCTCCTGTGAAAATCGAAAAATTCAAAATGGCGGCCGAGTTTTACGATTATGGTCTGATTCTATTCAAAATTGGTATGTGGGGGTTTTTGGGGTCGAATATTATGATTCTTTTGTGGAAATTGAGAAATTCAAGATGGCGGCTTTAAAATGACGGCCAAGTTTTGTGATTATGGTCTGATTCTATTCAAAATTGGTATGTGGGGGTTTTTGGGGTCGGATATTATGATCACCTAATTTGATAAGATTATTCCATTTTTTAATTTGCAATAAACAATAAAAATAATAGTTAAAAAAAATGAAAAAAACACGCTTTTATAAATAAACCACACTAAAAAGTAGGAAATGAATAATAGTTTAAAAAAACTAAAAAACACGCTTTTATAGAAAACCAGACTGAAAAAATAGAAAAAAAAATGTATTTTATTTAAAAAAAAGCGTGGGGTGCATGGTTTCAATAATTATATAGTACATTACACACCTAGGGCAGTAAAGTAAGAAATGTCCGAGATAACAGGTTATTTTTGGCAGAGGCAATACCATGCACCTCACGCTTTTTTTTAAATAAAATTTTTTTTTCTTATTATTTTCTATTTTTTTGTCTGGTTTTCTATAAGAGCGTATTTTTTAGTTTCAAAGTATAGACATACCTACAAGCATTATCATTGGCTGGCGGTCACTCGAACAGCTGTCACTCAAACCCACGTTGACTATCGGCCCTTTTGATCTTCCTTTGATCTTCCGATCGCCGACGGATAATGTTCACGAGTAGTACACATTATTTTCATTCCGTTTCATCGTATATACGCTCAGGTGAGCGAAGTGAGTTTTTGATTTGCTCCCTATAGAAACCTCTTCTGTAATTGAAAATAGTATAACACCATGGTTGTGCAATTTCCTTCATCTGTTGCTTTGACAATGTCGTCAATGACATGCAGTAGTGCTGTTGTAGAATGAAACCCATTCTGAACTCAGATTGAACCGAAAGTTATGTGATCTGAGAGTTGGATCTCGATGGCTCTCTCCAAAATGTTAGAGATAGCTGGAAGAACGCTTATGGAGCGAAGGTCCTTATACCCAGTGGGGTTCAATTTTTCGAAATACTTCACAATAGTGATACCTGTTCTAGTACCACAGTCATACCATTTTTTTTAGCAGAATAATACGAAGTAATACGCACTGTTCCCAAGTCTGAAGCAAAATCGGATAGCAAGAAATTATTTCCTTCGACTTGTGTCGTAACTTACCTCATGCTCATTTATTAACAGCTATCATTACATGATCATTCCATAATATTCCATTCATTTTTGATACAGTTATCCTATTTCCTGATTCCGATTCACTTCTGTTAAGAAATTCTATTAATTCTATCATACCTACCGAGTTTCCACACTAGTTTTATTAAATTTTATTAAATTCTCCTTAATTATTCTCTTCACTATTCCAAATCTGTCCCTGGGCAATTCACATTCAGAGAGAATTAAGTACGGATAAACCTGCAATACACTAATCTTTCTACGGCACATGCATTCTCAAAGACGTTACTCTTAGGGTAATTTGGGCTGGCCCGATTAGTCTGATCAACAAGTTCAAAATGGTGTTAATTATTGATAAAGCTCCTAAAAATATGAGCGATAGCTCATTGGATTCAAAATGGCGTATAGAAAAATTTATTTCGATGATTTTACAGCATATAAAAAATTGCAATTGTTATTAACAAATTGAGAGGAAAAAAAAATAATGCATTTAGTTTTTCGCTAATAATTTAAAAACTATTCATAATTGAGAAATTTGAAGAGAAGATTCTTAAAGAGGAGGAAATCTCCAATAAAAAAGTCTCCCGGAACTCTATATCCATTTTTATTATTTTAATTTAACGCCGAAAATAATGTTCCGCACGGCAGTTAAAGCATGGACTCACCGCCGCTGAAGACAGTATACCACATGAAATAATTTTTATATAGTATTTAATATCAATTTTAACATTTAAAAAAATAATGCTATCATCTGAATACTTGAAAGAATAAAGTTCTTATGTTCATTTTTCAAAAAGTTATTCAATTTTTTTCAGACCTCCGTTTTCACAAATGGCGACATAAAAGTTTAAATAATTGACTTATACATTTTTCGCTTTTTGGAGCCTCTCTTATATATATATATATATATATATATATATATATATATATATATAATTAAGAAGATCGCGTGATAAAAGTTAATAAAAGTTCTTTATTGTGTTTATTATAATTGTTTAAAGTTGAAAATTAATGAAATATGTAAAAAAAAGTTTAAACAAATATTATGTTATTGCCGTTCTCACATCTAACAATGGCATCAAGTAACACTGAGTTATATTTTTTTATTTTCACGTCATTTTTTTATACATTATTTATAAACAAATAGACTTCTATATAAAGAAAAAATAATACCATTTTGTTGTAATGACAAAATAATGTTTTTTTTTATATCTCCATTGTTTAAATGATCAGTCGAGAAATTATTTTTTCTTTAAAAATCATAATTGGCATTTCTCAATAGGGTAACAAAAAATATTTTTTGATCAATAATTTCATTGTTTATTGATTTAATAATTTGTTATAAACAAATTCTGACTAACATTATATTTTTTTCTGAAAGTAATTAGAATTACAGAAACAGCCATATGTAAGAAAGTACTGTTTTTTTTAATATTACACGATACCGAAGTTATAACGGCTATTTAATTTGTTAAGTAACAAACTGATATAACTTTTAAACCATCAGAGATACGATAATGAACATGAGATGAATTGATCTTTGGAATGAATTAAATACCAAGATTGTAGCTATTGTTGATCAGCTGTTATATGCATTTGTGTATCAAAATTGAAGACATTTTCATATCTTTTATGACTTAAAACTTGTTAAAAAATGCAAATACAGTAATGGACCTGCAAGACAATTTTGTTCAGTGATAAAATTAAAATTAACTTCAAATCATATCCATATCTCTACTAGTTTGAATTATATACGTGTTTTAAGTAATATTTATCAAACTCGTGTTGAATTTAAGTCATACTTTCTCTATTTATTATGGTACATTCACTTTTGGCAGCAAATATTTTTTCCTGCAGTATTCTTCTTTCGTTTAGAATGTATAAAAATTTTGAAGATACAGCCGAAAAAACTCGAAAAATTCGAATAAAACTCCAGAATTTGATCGGAAAATCTATTTATTTTTAAATAAATAATAGCAGCACTTTCAGTTAGAAGCTACTATAACTTATCATAATATATAAAAAGTAAAATAATAGCTAAATATAAATAGAAAAATCGAATTAAACGGGTTTCTTCACATAAAGGATTCAATATAAAATTGAACCAGAAAATGGTAGATCTCAGGTGAAAAACAACTACTTTCCTGGCAAATACCACGCAGAACATTGAATGATATTCACCTGAAAATCCATGCATACTTCCATATAATATCAATGGACATTGAATGCAAATGTTTCTTTCTGATAAGCTCGATTATGTTTAGTTTATGTCGTGTTCACCTAACAATCCGCATACCGGTTTCAGGCTTCTTGGCCCTCATCAGTACGGAGTAGTCAACCAGCCAAAGGTCCAAAGAACTCTGGCTAAATATAAATAAGTGATGCATAAAAATAAATATATTAAACGGAACGAGAGTCTGATAAATATAACTTAATAAATACACGTATATAATTCAAACAATAAGAGATATGGATATGATTGAAATGTAGTTTGGCAGATATTTTATCACTGAACAAAATTATCCCGAAGGTCCATTACGGTATTTGCAATTTTTAACAAGTTATAAGTCATAAAAGATACGAAAATGTCAAAAAGATCTTTAATTTTTATAAACAAATGCATATAACAGCTGATCAACAATAGATACAAACTTTCTCTCCAATTCATTTAGAAGCTTAATCAATCCTTTATAAAAATGACTTTGATGTCCATTTTCGGATCTCTAATAGTTTAAAAGTTATATCAGTTTGTTAATTAAGAAATCAAATGTTCATTATTTTGTTACATATGGCTGTTTTACAGAAACAGCCATATTCTATTCTAATTACTTTCAGAAAATTTTTTTGTCAGAATTAGTTTATAACAAATTATTAAATCAATAAACAATGAAATTATTGAAAAAATATTTTTGTTTTGTTATTCTATTGAAAAATTATTTCTTAACTGATATTTAAACAATGGAAATATAAAAAAACTAGTATATATTATATAAAAAAATGCCTTTTTGAATCATTATTTTATCATGACAACTCAATGGTAAAAGAAAAATTTATATAGTAAACTTGTCTTTTTGTTTATAAATAATTCATTAACAGATGACGTAAAAAAATCTTACCCAACGTTACTTAATGCCATTGTTAGATGCAAAAACTGTAATAATATAATATTTGTTTAAAACAAAATTTACAACAATTTTGGAATATTTCATTAATTTTAAACAATTATAAGAAACAAAATAAAAAAGTCTTATAAACTTTTATCACGTTATCATATATAAGAAAAATACCAACAAGCGAAAAATTTATAAGTCAATTATTTTAACTTTCATGTCGCATATGTAAAAACGGAGGTCGGAAACTATTGTATAAGTTTTTGAAAATGAACATAAAAATTTCTTTCCAACGGCACTTTATTTTTTCAAGTGTTTAGATGACAGCATAATTTTTTTAAATGTTAAAATTGATATTTAATACTATCAAAAATTATTTCATGTACTTTTTTATTAGAAATTTCCTGCTCTTTAAGACTCTTTTCTTCAAATTCCTTAATTATAAATAGTTTCTGAATTATTAGCGAAAAAATAAATGCGTTCTATTTTCCTCTTAATTTGTTAATAACAATTGCAATTATGTATGTGCTGTGAAATCATCGAAATATATTTTTCCACACGTCATTCCGAATCCAATGAGCTATCGCTCATATTTTTAGGAGCTTTATCAATAATTAACACCATTTTGAACTTGTTGATCAGAGTAGATAGCAGTCACCCATTTTTATTACCATAAACATATAAAGTTGAAATGAAATGAATATATACATTTCGTCTCAGCAATGATTTATTGCCTACTTCGCCATCCGAAAACGCCTGCACTTTAGTTCTAACTCGTACTGAAGGCAAATCAGATGTTACCCTACAAACAACCTCTTCAAATGGATACCCACCAGTGTTGTTTATTTATACACTCGTACATGCAGTTGCGGATTTACAGATTTGCCGCCCGTAGGCTATTCAATTTTTGCCGCCTCTAAATTTTGATATTTTAGTCCACAATCATATCAATTTTCTATCAATAAAATTCCAACTTTATGATTTGTGCTCCATCATCCTCGTTACATCAACTTTTCCCGTATGGTTAGTATCATTGAGAACTATGGTACCGTGTTAGATCCTTAATTATTTTTACAGCAAAGAATGATCAAAAAACATTATTTTAAGTTTTAAGCAAAAAATATCTCAATCATTTTTGCTCTTTTCTTGTACTCAGCTCCACTAAGTCGCTTTCGTCCATCACTCATTCTTACAATTTTTTATTGAAAAACTGAAACAAAACAATTTTAAATTGAAAGTTTTGTTTTTAGTACGTAATTACCAGTAGCTTTCGTTCAGATTTCAGACTTTAAATACTTACCTGATATAAGCAAAAGATATGTTTATAGGTTAAAGGCACAGACAAATTAAAAATAAAGAGACTGTTTGAAACATTGGCGATCTTGACCACCAAGTTTTTGGTACGTCCAGTCGAGCATGAGGCTCCGATGACGACATGAAGAATTTCCTCGAATTTGTCAGAAAATAAATTGTTGTTTACACATTTATTTTGATTTCTGACAAACACGCAATAATTAGAAAATTTATCTACGTTGTCACGAAAAAAATGAAGAAAATACTATATTGACGTGAAGATTGTTACAAGCTGAATTTAAATATTCTTTTACAAGGTAAAAAATAAGCTGCTCTTCACAAACTGATACTTATTTCCATCCATGAGTTGCAGAAATGTTTTCACAAACTGATACTTATTTCCATCCATCAGTTTCCTATCACCATTTGAGGAAGTACGAATATTTTCATCAAACTGGAGTATTTGTTATACCTACTCGTTCTCCTTTCTGGTAATAACTGAACAAAATTATTGAAGGTTTGTTGTAATGTAATTTGTTTTTATTTTGGTAGATTTGATGAAAAGACTGAAGAAAATTATTAATTTTGTTGTTTTCCAGAGTTTTATTATTGTTTTGTCTGTAGTTGTCCTAGATACAATAAAAATGTGTTTTTCATAGTGTTTCGCTTATTATTCTTGTTTTATAAGAACTTTAATTTTGTTCTTGATATCATGAAACAAATATTTATGACCAACGAACTAACAGATTCTACGAATCGATTACTGTATTTTATTAGTGATCGATTTGCCATTCCTGTATTTCATATGATACCTACAACCATTCATATGAAATACAGAAATGGCAAATCGATCACTTATAAAATATATACCATATCAATCATATAAAAGTAACAATCGGTAACTGAAGATAAATCTGTTTTACCAACTGTACTAACTTAGTTCGGCCAGTTGCGAGATATGTCGCCACTGTCTAAACGTGGTGCCAACTTTTACTGCAGGTTTGACAACTCTCTTTATTTTTAGTTTTTCTATGCTCTTACCGAATGGTCATGTCGTTTGTTCTGGCGTTACAACACAAATACGACTACGCAATTGCATGCCTTAAGCACGAAGCGCGTAGGTATGCTCTATCTACTCTTGCCTAAAAATCTAAATCCGATGTTTTCTCACATTAAACCGTACCTAACAATTACGATGTACATGTATATTATTTCAAAAGCAACTTATCAGAAAGAAAAATGATCGCTGAGGTCATAAAAATTATTTTTTCAGTTACGATTCATTACTTTTTACATAAAAAATAGTATATTATGCAATGAGCACAAAATGATGCCCATTTTGCACGAGTATGAAATTTGCAGCACGAGCCGAAGGCAAGTGCTGCAATTCATACGAGTGCAAAATGGCCATTTTGTTGCGAGTTGCATACTATACTTTTTCTATGACAACATATCGTTCACGTTTAATACATGCATACATTGCAAAAACTTTGAAAGAAATAAACTGATGATATTTCATCACTCCGAATTCGCCGCTAATGGGCTTTCTATCAGAATTAAAATATAAATTGGAGAAATATGTGAATATTTTCTTTATTGCTATTTCTAATAGGTACACAGAATTAGAAGCCTATGAATGTATGTATGTATCTAATTGAAGTTGAATGTGCAATTATTGAATATCATATTTGGAGAACTTGATTGTTGAATACTTAATTCTTTTCGAAATTGATAATTTGTCGACGTTGAAGTAGACGGCTTCTCGCGATTTTCCATTTATAAATTCGTTGGTATGCCTGATGGTATGTTCTGTATGGCATTTGCAATTTTATTTTCTATGTCAAGCTTACTTTTCTTCGATTCATCAATATATCCCTCAGCGACTGTAGTAGATTTCCAGCCACCGTGGCGTTTTAACGTGGCTATGTCACCTCCAGCATCAACAAGAATTGTTACGGAGGATCGGCGAAAGCAGTGCCCAGTATATAATTCGTAATTTGGCAATTTTAAATACTTGGAAATGTCTTTTCCCATAGCTCCAAACTTATTCAGACCTATTCTCTGAATGGTACACTTTCCTTTTTGATAATTAATGAAAAACCATAGACCATTAGCATTTTGAGGGCGAAGATTTGCGTATTTTTTATAAATTTCGTAGAATTTGCCAGTTACAGTAAGATTTCGTACTATTTTGGTTTTACTGTCTGGTATTGTTACTGAAAGAGCTGAACCAAGATCATTGAAATGAGTAATTTTCATTTGATGTAAGTCATGTCTTCTACATACACCCATTACTCCCATAACTAATGCAACCTACAATGTAAATTAGTTTACTTAAACATATTTTCCATCAAATGGAAATATAAAACTCACTTTTGTTGCCAAATATATTTCATCTGGAGCCTGTTCAATGAAATTATCGATGTCATTTGCTTTAAAGATCTTTGACTTTTTGGGTTTGTAGCCGTTAGACTGCCGTTTGAGGAATGCTTTCAGTTTCAAATATTTGGCAATATCTATATCACTATAGATACTAAGATACTAAGTCGCCAAAATAAGCCATTAAAACGTTCTCGAAAAACGATTTTGTCTTTTGATCTACCTTCCATTCCAAAAAAAGGTTATAAGTGCGTTGATACATACTCTTCAACGTTTCCGGTAATAAATTCAGTGTTGTTACATTCGCTGCTTCTATTATGTTCGGAGGTGTCAAATCTAAGTCAATATCACTATCAGTTTCCATTTTAATTAATAGTTTTTATAGAAAACAACTATGAAATTACTCGTCACCTACTAAAACTTTGACAGAAACGATCTGCTGACATTTCATCAATTTGTCGCTGGACGTCATAATTTGACAAGCCGTAGTCGTCGTGATTTTGGAGTGAACCTAGACCCAACACGAAATATTCCATTTCGCATTTGTTGCTTAGCAACTTGCCTAGCAACCGATGCAAAAATGAAATTCTGTACAAAATGTGCTTGTTTATGATTGAAGTTACGGTTATAAAATGAACATTTATCGAGGTTGTCGTAGAAAAAAGTAATTTTAATGCCATATCGTATGGATTTTTGAAGATCGTGTTCACAGTTAACACGATAAGTTTCGATAAAAATAATTTTTTCACTTAATTTTTTTTTAATATACTATTTGACTGGAGAGAAGCCGTTGAATAAAAAATTGCTGCTTAGTATTGTTTTATCTTATTATAATTAATTCATTCCGATTGTCATTTTCTGAAAGAGTTGGCTTGGTGAAAAAGTTAACAAATGTACTAATGTGAACATTCAATTTAAATAATTCGTGTACGACATGAGCGCTTGAGGCATGCTCATTTGGATAATAAAATAATTAACTGATCAAATGTATCAATTTTCTAATCAGCAAATTGTCTAACTTCATATTTTGTGGAGGGAATTTTTTTATTGTCAAGTCGCAGTCTTTCAAATATCAGTTATTCGATTAATTTAAACCAAAAGACTATATATCTATAAGATATTGAACTCGTTTTTCATTTAATAAAAATTTGTCAATTTTAGTCAGTATTTTTTACGCATAAAGAAATAACTTTCTGAAATTGAATTTGACAATTTGCAAACTTGCTGCAGCAATCATGATTAGACCATCGATATTATATCAAGATTGAATTGTGTAAGGAGATCTCATAATTATTAGGTACACGGAGAAAACATTATAGCAGAAAATATGTAAAAATAACTAAAATTTCGATTTTTGTTAAATATTTTAATTTCTCTCCAATTTTTAAAATTCGTATTTTGTGTGTGTATAATAATTTTTTTCTCAATTTGTAAATCGAAATAAAAAATGTATGAATTAAATTTGCCGCCCCTTCAAATTTGCCGCCCTAGGCTCCAGCCTACTCAGCCTGCTGGTAAATCCGCCACTGCGTACATGTATTCCGCTGCCAATCAGAAGTCGATAAAGTTAAAAAGGAAAAAGTATATAGACTACCGATATGAAACATAACAGATACACGATTGAAATTACCAAGTGTCTCATTAGCATTAATCAAAAACGGAAAGCACCAAAAGATGAAACCCTATCATACACTCTACAAAAATCCCAATAAACTTTTACTTCTTCACGTCTATTATTTGGATGGGGACACGATGCGAATCCTGCTGTTAGTTTCTTTGCTGTACGTTATCCAAACCGATTGTAATTCTCAATAATCCTCACCTCTGCCCCGCGTCGTCGAAAGTCTTTGCAAGACTGGTAAACTTGGAGATCTCCATGTTTCGCATGAAGGAGGGATTAATGCTGGGAGACTTGCTGTTGTAATCGTCCGTCGATGGAAGCCGGGATTCGAGCGATAGAGAATCTTCCGTCTCCTCATAGTGATTCTGGCTCGCTGATGTGCTGATGATAAGACTCTCGTCCAATCTACAATAAGACAGGAGTTAGTTCATAGTTGGGGCAGTTGCCATCAGAAGTTGATCAAACAACTATCGAGTGCGATTATTTCAGTCTGGGACATTATTTCTGCTAGATTGGACGATAAACAGTTGTAAAAATATATATTATTTCAAGTTATACATAAGAAACAAATGAATGAATTTATTTTCTCGGTAATTTATTTTTAGGAAAATACCGAAACATCTTTAAAAATTGCACGATTGGAGCGAAATTTTACCCCCCTTGGAGTAGCAGCCTCATTCACCGAATTGTTTAATATACCGGGAATGCATGTGATACTTCAGGAGTTTTCCATTGTACCTATATGGCGAATAGGATTCTTTAAACTTTGTGTGTTCTTCATCGAAAAAATTTCAAAATAATAATATAATAATAATTTATTGCAAAAAAATACAATTATTAGCATACATAAATATAGATTAATATTTGCAATATGAAAGAAAAACCATTTAGGTACTCAAGGTCTATGGTATTAATACAATTAAAATTACAAAATAAATACATTATGCATAAGTGAACTTAATTAATTATAGCTATAATTTCTTGATAGCCAATAAAATAGTTGAATTTTACTTAGATTACGTTAAGTTGAATAAAGAAGGAAATAAATAAAACTTTCAATAAATATTTGCAACACAAAAATACCATTTAGGCACTTTAGAGGACCTGTCTACGGTATTTTTCTTATTGAATAATGCATATTATACAGACTTTACAATTGAGTACAGATACATTGAGGCCATCACATTTATTTAGAGACATATGGATGGAAAAAAGGCATAATGAAAGCTTCAAATAATCAGGAATTATAAAACAATCAATATATCAATATTCTAAGCAGGATTAATGATGTCATGAAAAAATGTTCGATTCTGTAGTGCTATACATTTCTGAATTTTTTTTTGAACAGGTGTTTGAGGGTTTCCGATTTGATTGAATATCCTTGGAACAAGTTAAGTGAATGATCTTTCACTTATTCACTCTGAGCGATATGGCGTGTGGTGCAATGCTGGATCTTGTTTGATATTTATGTTCGTTTTTTTAATATATTTTTCTTTTTGAAAGGTGAAGACTAATATTGTTTTCGCATAAATTTGTCTGATATCGAGTATCTTCAACTCATTGAACAGTAGATCGGAAGAGTATCGATTTGGTCTAAAGGACATGATTTTGGAAAGCCTTTTCTAGATAACTTCCAATGGTTTTAGAGTATTTTTTCTAATGCCACCCCAACCAATTATACCGTAACTCAATAGAGGATCCACAAGTGCGTAGTATATTGTTCTCAATTTGTCCAAGTCTAGTATTTGCCGGCATTTATGAAATTTATAAAGAATTGATCTTATTTTATTTTATAATTTCGCTATAAAATGTGTTTGTATTCTATATCATCAAATATGTTTCAGGGCCAAGTGTCCCCAAATTGTTTCTGTGTATTTATCAATATCCAAAAATCAGATCCCAATGAAAAAAAAAATTGAAATTTTCGATATCGAGTAATATACACGATCATCAAAAATTTGCTATAAATGAATGAACACTGATAAAGGATTACCAAGCAGCGTAGAAAACCCTTTGAAATATTTGCGATGAGTCCTTGATAAGCCATATATAAGACGTACATTTGGAGATAACCAATTTGAATGTAAGTGACAAACTAAGATAACGGTTGCTCTCAATGGGGCCCATTTCCGAGATTTGCTTCGCGTTGTAGATTTTGTGAAAGGGTATTGGAAAAAGTTTTTCAGAATCTCATTTTGAGCTCCAATACCAAATTCTATTACAAAATGAGCATTTTTAGATGTTTCAATATTATAATTTCAATTTATAGGATGAAATTGAAAAAAAATATTGAACAGAAGTATCGATTTGATGAAAAATACCTTTTGAGAGAAAATAAAACAAATTGTTACCTTTTTGTAATTGAAATGAGTAGAAAAACAACAGTTGAAAAAAACAATCAGTTGAGATGATCACGCATAACATAAATGAAGTAAAACTTGTATATGTATGTATATATATGATTCTATCAGGCATAACTTTGTAGTGGGTTTTCCGATTTGGATGATTCTTTTTTTATTAGATAGGGTATACCTCATAGTTGATCAAATTTCAATTGGAATGAAATAATCTTTCCCTATTGGTAGAAAAATAGGGGATGATTTATTTTTCACTTGTGAACATTGGCACACATATGTAGTTGACATTGACAGATCCTCCTACATCCGTCACAATAATTACATTCTATGAAAGGATGGTATTGTATACAAAGTGATGGAATCAACTAACCAGAACTTTCAAAAATAATGTATATTATATAACAATAAATAGTTAAAGTAGATAATCATGTTATTTGATGTAAAAAGTTGAAGTAAGCTAGGTAAGTAAGTATTTTGGAAGTAATCAAAAATTAAGTGGGTAATAATTAGTAAATTCAGCCACAAAAAATTTAAAAATAAAAACTTTTTAACAAAAAATTAAACCGACGAAAAAACTGAACTGAAAAGCAAACAATAAAATAAACCTTCTTAGTCTTAATCATAATTGAGCTCCTAAACTAATGTGAGTATAAAGGGATAACGGGATAACGCGAAGCGGGCAGAGTCACAGAATTAAACTAAACGAACCACCACAGAGAAAAAATGGGCAAAAAAATTCTACGCGGACGAAAGTTTTCAGGAAATTTTTTTTTGGGATCATAGAAATTTGGACAGGGCAACGCCTGTCGGGTCAGCTTATATGCAATAAAATTGCCGTTTTTCATTCAAGGGAAACTATAAGTGTGCTATATCGCTGGATTCAGAATTTGATCCAAAAAAGCATGTTGCTTTTGTTTCCAAAGAAAATTTTCAATTTTTTTAACACATCATTGGTTAGATTGATTGATGGCAATTTCAGAATCCATAAATCAATTCTGAAATCTACATTTCCAACTGGCCGCGCCATAAGTTTTCTTTTAAAATTTCATCAGCTTCTTCCAAAGTATACAGAAATTTTGGTTTATAAGGCTTCTTTTTATGATGACTGAAATATTTTTTTTCTCCTTGCCGATAAATCTTGTAAAATCACTTTGGAATTCACTTGATTTGCAGCTGAGATTAATCTTTAAGATGCGATTTCATATTCCATTCGACGGGAATAATCATTTTGGAATTATTCAATAACATTGCAGGTTTTCCTATGGATTATTCGATCCACCATGAAAACCTATTACATATTTAGACACATTTTTCCATTTCAGCCAAAATAATTAATGTGAAAGAGAGTTGGTGGCGTGCTGACAATGATTTTGAAATCCTAGAAAAAGATATCCTCGGGCGGGGATCGAACCTACGACCTCATGATTACTAGTCACGTGCTCTCCCAACTGAGCTACCGAAGACGTACATTCACAACCGCGATCAGGATATCGCTTTCTAGATTTTTAATGTTAGTGTGGTTTTTAGGAAATTCATGAGGTGGAAGGGAACTCATTCGCTATCAAATGATCATCAAGATCCAATATACCTTTCACCTAGCGTCGTCGACAATTTGCAATTTTCAGTGGGGGTCAGGTGTGGATCTCCGACCATTGAACAATTAAGCCGAATTTGAAAATTAAGAAGGAACCTTTTTGTGACTGTGATATATAATGTGAAAAAGAGTTGGCGGCGTGCCTTTGAATGAGTTCCTTTCCACCTCATATCTTTCCAAAACACACTGAAATTAAATTCTAGAAAGCGATATCTCGATCGCAGATGCGAACGTACGTCTTCGGTAGCTCAGTTGGGAAAGTGCTTGACTGGTAATCATGAGGTCGTGGGTGCGATACCCGCCCGAGGATATCTTTTTCTAGAATTTAAAAATTATTGTCTGCACGTCGCCAACTCTCACATTATATTCACAGACACAAAAATGTCCCTTCTCAATTTAAAAATTCGACTCAATTGTTAAATGGTCGGAAATCCACACCACCCCCGCTGAAAATCGCAAATTGTCGACGTCGCTAGGTGAAAGGTGAATTGGATCTTGCTGATCAATTGATAGCGAATGAGTTCTCTTCCACCTCATAGATTTCCCAAAAAACACACTAACATTAACATTCTGGAAAGCGATATCCCGATCGCGGTTGCAAATGTACGTCTTCGGTAGCTCAGTTGGGAGAGCACGTGACTAGTAATCATGAAGTCGTAGGTTCGATCCCCGCCCGAGGATATCTTTTTCTAGAATTTAAAAATTCTTGTCTGCACGCCACCAACTCCCTTTCACATTACATATCATAGACACAAACATATCCCTTCAGAATAGTTAAATTAGAGAAAGCTTAGGTGCAGTTTTGAAAAATCTCTCATTTCGATCTGTTTCATAATCAATATGAACCACAAGCAGATTTAATTGATTCCACTTTGTTCAAGAGCAGTTCAGAGACGAACTCCTTTGAGTCAACAAAGTTACTTCTGCTGTTTCTTGAGAATCTTCTATAAAGAACAAATTCAGAACGAACCCATCAATAAAGTGGGGCGTAAGAAGTATAAATTACGCGATAGTTTCGAACTTTAGTGGAATGTTATGAACCATCAATTTAGATGAAATATTCTTCGAATATACTTCGGCAAAACCGGCTGAAGTATTCCAATAATATTGAGTTGGAATCAGTTCAGATCACTCGAGTTTCTGTATGGTTCAGAGATAAACTTTACTGTCATTTCCGTTGTAAAAATTTGCATGGAGCACAGAGCGAACTATTCAAAAAACACCCTGAACTTTAGGTGTTTTGAATAACTATACGGTTTCAGTCAGGGATCCTCAACGAATATTTTAGAATATAAAAGGCGCGAAATGCTGAATTTTTTTCAAGAACAATAAAGATTAAACTGAGAATATAAATAAAAAATCTGGGGAATATACATCAACTTGTGGCTCTTGTTTGACATAGGCCAAACAAGCTGAATATTTAAAAAACAATAATCGAAACATAGGAACTCTTGACTGAAAAACATTGTTTTGTTGATGATTTCGAAATATTACACATAGAAAAAAAAGGTTTCTGAAAAGTTTAGAATTAATGCGAAAATTCTCCTTTCTTGAATTTGTTTCACTGAAGATTGATAAGGTAGTAGATATAATCCCCAATATACTTAGTCTCCGTCCTACTGATTACCTATTGGTTTATCCTTATAGACCGGGAGCCCATAACATATTTTTTATGTCTCATTTGTTCACACTCAGCAGTACAAGAACCACCCAAATACTACCTTCCACTACACGGAGGTCACTACTCCGAACATGAATTGTGGACCACAAGGTGGGGGCGGCGCCGGTGAAGTTGTATTAAAAAACCCACGATCTCGAACTATTTTTACCGCCCGAAGTATGTCGCAAACAACTGTAATTGAAAAAAATTGGGCGGACGGCATTGCTGTTTATTGCTGTAAAACATTGTTAATAAAACATTCTTAATGTTCGGCATTCTGTTAATTCATCTAAATAGTTACTAAAACTCGAGATAATATGATCGCCGAATATTTTGATTGGATCGGGGGCCAGCCACCCCAACGTACTTTTGTCTTAAGGGTGTAGAGTATACGTGTATCATACATTAATGTTCGGCATTTATTTTATATTTTTTTTCTAATAAAATAGAAATATAAAAAATACATGCCGAACAAATTAATTGGTTATTGACCTTCGTAGACCTTTAAATCTAATTTTAGTTAACAATATTATCTGTTACTGTTCGGCGATGGTGTTTATGATTAATAAAAGTATAATATCAGTGATAAAGTAACCCCCCCACGAAATGATTGGAAATGTTTTATGTAACTAGCGAAAAAAGAATCCATAAATATTTTTTCAATACAATGGAATGAAGGGCAGATTTTTTTATGTTGAGGGTTTGAAAAATTCGCACGCCAGATATTTTTCAATCAATTATGGTGTGCCGAACAAAAAATTCAATCACCGAACAATAATATTGCTAAGGGTGGATCCCTTCCCCGATGCGGTGTTTTCTTCTCTGAATAAAATTAAATAATCACATCAATTTTATGTCAGTTTATTTGAATGATGTATTAGTACATAGAATTATTTCATTATTTTCTATATTTTTTTTGTCTCTGTAAAATAATGGAAAAAAATTGCGCCAACAAAATTATACTACCAAACCAATCGTACGTGTCAGGTGTTGTAAATCCAGTATTATGTTCATTATTGATTGTTATACATTTCAACCAGGATTCTTATTTCTAATTTTTAATCATCTTCCTCTTCATCGTTTCTCTCTTCTGACAACTCCGTCTCCTGTGTAGTTTCGTTATCTGCAATATATACCGGGTGAGTCTGAGAGATGGGCACCCCTATTTTTGAGAGAAATAATCCGATTCAAAGCACGAAAATTTAGGGGGCTATTAAACAAGTAAAATGTGATTTATTGAGATAAAAATTAATTCTGTAGCACTTCTGGTTTCGCCAGAAATGATCTGAGTATTAGTTTTTCAAATGGAACACCTTGTACATTTTCACTTTTTTGAAATCTAGAGCAAATTCTGAACATGATAAGCTAAATTTTTTATTAATTTTTTATTTATTTTTCATTATGGTTGATAGGAACAATTCTGAAAGTGTTTAATAGTTTAATCTGTTTCAATAAAGGAATGTTTCCATCGTCAACTCCAAATTTTGTCAAAGTCGCCTTTGGATAAAAAAATAAATGAATATCTGCTGTCAAATAAGTATCAATACGAAATAACTGTTATCTCAGTCCAATCGTTATAACTGTGTCATGGATAAATTTAGCCAAAATTAAAAAAAATTCATGCTTTTAATTTACGGTGAGTGTCTGAAGAATTCTACGGCTGCATCAAATTTATACAGACGGAGGTTTCCTGGTAGAAGACATCCGTGTAGGACATACTTCGTGAAACTTGAACGTCAGTTGAGACAAGAGCGAAACAACCGACGTATTCGGAATCGAAATGTAAATGTACTAGTCAGCGAAGATAAAGAGATAGACGTTCTAGGATATGTAAAGGTAAATCCGATTTCTTCAACACGAGAATTAGCTAATGAATATGACGCAAGTCAATCGACTTTACAGAGAATTTTGAAAAAGCATAAGTTTCGCTCGTATAAATATCCGATACATTAAAGGCTTTATGGTGGAGACGATGAAAGAAGACTTGTCAATGGTTTCTTCATAATGTTCGCGAAAATCCTCAATTTCCTTTGAGAATTTATACTCAGATGAAACAAGATTCACCAATAGTTGGCTCTTCAATCGGAATAATACTTCATATTGGGCACAGCAGAATCCAAGGCTTTTATATCAAGGTAATCCTCAAGAAAGGTTCGGATTTAACTGTTGGATGGGTATACTTGGAGATCGATTCATTGGGCCAATTTTTTTTTATGGATCACTTACTAGAGCGAGGTACCTAACGTTTCTTCGGGATGCTATCGAGCCAATCATTGACGACCTTCCATTGGTTCTGCAAAATTTCTATTTTCAACAGGACGGTGCACCCCCTCATAATCATGGAATGATAATCAATTACATGAATAATGCTTACAGAAATAAACCAATTTCT
The DNA here is from genome assembly GCA_018342105.1 of Gonioctena quinquepunctata. Lineage (NCBI taxonomy): Eukaryota > Metazoa > Arthropoda > Insecta > Coleoptera > Chrysomelidae > Gonioctena > Gonioctena quinquepunctata. Next base: position 13,650 of record JAFIRS010006121.1, on the reverse strand, counting down.
ACACATGGTCCCATCAGATGGCCACCTAGGTCACCAGACTTAACCCCCTTAGACTATTATTTATGGGGAACAATAAAACATGATGTATATGCAACTTCTAGTGAGACACGCGAGGAACTGCAACAAAAAGTCATCACAGCTTTCAATAATATCAGCCCAGCAGAGTTAACTAGAGCAGTTCGAGCAGCAGTCAGAAGGGTGCAATTATGCATGGAACATAATGGCCAACATTTTGAGCAATTTTTCTAGTAAGAGTATTTGTTGTTTTCAAAAAATTGTAATAAATGTTGATAATCCCCAAAATCGCGTATTCAAATTCAAAATAATAAATTTAACGTATGATAATTTTCAATGTTGAAAATCGTTATGAGACAATTGAGTAGAAGTGATATTTAAAAATTTCCATCATTTGGGTGTTGTTTAGTCCAGCGGCTGCACTATTTTGTGGTAAATTTTTGTATAATAGTGATAACTCTGAAAATAATCGACAGATATTCAAAATTTTGGTATCATTCGATTCCTTTCCTCCGAAACAATCTGTTGCAGAGAGTGTCCCATAGAGATGCCATTTAAAAAACATGAGATAATCGAAAAAAAGTGATTTTGTCACATTCAAACAGCGGCTGATGGCAAAGTATTGTAATTAAAATGCTTATTTCATTTTCTCGGACAACATGGCATCGGAGAGGAACGTTCAAAATATAAAAATCATCATCCTTAAAAAAAATAAAAATAAAAATAAAAATTATGAAAAAATTTGTTTATTATGTTCAGAATTTGCTCTAGATTTCAAAAAAGTGAAAATGTACAAGGTGTTCCATTTGAAAAACTAATACTTAGATCATTTCTGGCAAAACCGGAAGTGCTACAGAATTAATTTTCATCTCAAAAAATCACATTTTAGTTGTTCAATAGCCCCCTAAATTTTCGTGCTTTGAATCGGATTATCTCTCTCAAAAATAGGGGTGCCCCATCTCTCAGACCCACCCGGTATATATATATATATATAAATATATATATATATATATATATATATAAACATATTTGTTTCAATTATTATCAAATATAATCTGAGTAATTAATAATATGAAGATTGAACGGTTTTTACTTGAATTTTCGCTCTCTAATTCTTCGACGATTATAACTATCACGACTTGTCCTCTATTCTGCAGTAGTTTTGCTCAATTTTCCGGATACTTTGATGAATGTAGCGTAGCACTCGGCATGGTATCCATGAATAGCCTCAATGTCTGTTGGTAATTTTACATCACACAATTCCCAATCTTTTCCTAATCTTATTTCCAATTTTTCGATGCACAGATTAAATCTGTTATGATCGAAAGCTTTCACTTTTTTCAATATATTTAATACTTCGTTACATAAAAAACGACTGACCCTCTTGCCGTTCCATCATGTACGCGACTGACGAATTGGAGCACAGCATAGGCGTCTCCGCTTACCCATGAACGATACAGTAGCGTCGCCATGCATTCGGATATATTTAATATATTTTTTGGAATAACTTCTTTTGTATCCATCATTTTGTCGTACAAATTGCTTACTATGATGAACATCTGTGAAATGAAATGCATGCCGAACGGTAGGTACTTTTGGGCACATTTCACACCAACAATACATCAGATGATGCGTTTTTGGGAAATAAACACATCCCCAGCTGGGTGGAATTGCTCCAAAAACAAATATTAGATCTAATGCGGGAGTCTGCTTGTGCTTAATATAAATTCATCAGTTGTCCTTTGGTTAGAACACTTTTAACATTTTTGAATAAAAAATATATTGAGTTTAGATTAGATATTAGCTTCAGAAGGAAGAAAGCCAAGTGAAGTGGAATGAATGAATAGAAATGAGAAACTCAAAGTCATCTTCACAAAAATTCAATATAAATTGACAAAGGTGTTTTTATGGTGGACCACAGGTGAAAAACAACTACTTTCCTAGCAAATACTACGCAGAACGTTGAATGATATTCACCTGAAAATCCATGCAAACTTCCATATAAATGGATATTGATCGCAAATGTTTCTTTCTGATAAGCTCGATTGTGTTTAATTTACGTCGTGTACGCCTAACAATCAGAATACCGGTTTCAGGCTTTCGGCCCTCAACCAGCCAAAGGTCCAGAGAGCTCTGGCTGAAGCGAGACACAACGTAATCAATATCGCCGTCGAGCTTATAACATCTATAGGTACGCCGGAAAAGAAAACTTTAACCGGCGGTAGCTAGTGACGAGAAAGAAGCACTCCATACATTTCTCCTACCTCGATAGGAAACTAAATAAAAGATTCCTTCTCGGTAGAAGTGGCAGTTGCTCGACCAGCTATATGTTTCAGAAGGAAGAAAGCCAAGTGAAGTGGAATGAATGAATAGAAATGAGAAACTCAAAGTCATCTCCACAAAAATTCAATATAAATTGACAAAGGTGTTTTTATGGTGGACCACAGGTGAGAAACAACTACTTTCCTAGCAAATACCACGCAGAACGTTGAATGATATTCACCTGAAAATCCATGCAAACTTCCATATAAATGGATATTGATCGCAAATGTTTCTTTCTGATAAGCTCGATTGTGTTTAATTTACGTCGTGTACGCCTAACAATCAGAATACCGGTTTCAGGCTTTCGGCCCTCAACCAGCCAAAGGTCCAGAGAGCTCTGGCTGAAGCGAGACACAACGTAATCAATATCGCCGTCGAGCTTATAACATCTATAGGTACGCCGGAAAAGAAAACTTTAACCGGCGGTACCTAGTGACAGAAAGAAGCACTCCATACATTTCTCCTACCTCGATAGGAAACTAAATAAAAGATTCCTTCTCGGTAGAAGTGGCAGTTGCTCGACCAGCTATATGTTTCAGAAGGAAGAAAGCCAAGTGAAGTGGAATGAATGAATAGAAATGAGAAACTCAAAGTCATCTCCACAAAAATTCAATATAAATTGACAAAGGTGTTTTTATGGTGGACCACAGGTGAGAAACAACTACTTTCCTAGCAAATACCACGCAGAACGTTGAATGATATTCACCTGAAAATCCATGCAAACTTCCATATAAATGGATATTGATCGCAAATGTTTCTTTCTGATAAGCTCGATTGTGTTTAATTTACGTCGTGTACGCCTAACAATCCGCATACCGGTTTCAGGCTTTTGGCCCCTCATCAGTACGGAGTAGTCACCAGCCAAAGGTCCAGAGAGCTCTGGCTGAAGCGAGACACAACGTAAACAATATCGCCGTCGAGCTCATAACATATATAGCTACGCCGGAAAAGAAAACTTTAACCGGCGGTACCTAGTGACAGAAAGAAGCACTCCATACATTTCTCCTACCTCCTACGACGTAAATTAAACACAATCGAGCTTATCAGAAAGAAACATTTGCGATCAATATCCATTTATATGGAAGTTTGCATGGATTTTCAGGTGAATATCATTCAACGTTCTGCGCGGTATTTGCTAGGAAAGTAGTTGTTTTTCACCTGTGGTCCACCATAAAAACACCTTTGTCAATTTATATTGAATTTTTGTGAAGATGACTTTGAGTTTCTCATTTCTATTCATTCTTAGATATTAGCGTTTCATAGTGCGTTTTCCAAGTAAGAGTTGGAGCAACTTTGATTCCTAGAAAACTGATCGCCTCTACACTATCTCGAATCGTACAGTTGTTGACCGATATATTTAGCGGTGTACATACTTTTTAACGGTTACGAAATGTTGCTATTTGAATTTTTTCTGCATTAAAATATAGCTGATGTTCATTAAACCACTAAAATATTTCTAATGTCGGTACTGATGTCTGTTGTTGATGGTTTGGAGTTGATTAAAGATAAGTCATCGGCATACATTGTGAAAAATTCACCTTTGAATCAAGGTTATTTCCATATAATAAAAAGGACCCAGCACCGAGCCTTGTGGCACACCATATTCTACCAAAGAATAGTCTGAATAATATTTCCTGATTTCGGTCTATGTGCTGCACTTGAACATATTGTTTCCTATACTTTAAAAAAGATGATATCCAGCTTAAAGGCTATTCTCTTATTCCAGGGTCATATAGGATTGATAGTAGAATACCGTGGTCAACGCAGTCGAATGCCCCTGATGAGATCACAGAAAATCCCAACAGCACACTCTGCCGTCTCAATACATTTGATAATTTGACTATGAATAGAGTGAATTGCTGTACCAATGCCCGGAATCCAGGTTGCTTTTCTGTTAATATTTCAAATGTTTCTAGAAAATTTCCAAGACGTGATAAAAAAGCATACTAAAAAATTTTTGAAAGTGAGGGAGGGATAGTCACTATAGTTTTCAAGTAGCGAATTGTCTTGTTTTTGAATATTGGAATAACTTTTTCCACCTTCAAACTACTAGGAAACAAACCTGTGATGAATGATAAATCCACCAGGTGTGTAAGTGGCTTAATCAAAGAGGGATTTATCTTCCTAAGCAAAAACATGGGTAAATGATCATATCCGGATGAACATTTATTCTTTAGTTTATTTAAAAGTATTTTCAATTCATTTTCCGTATGAGGAGTTGGGAAAAATGACTGAAATCGGCTATTTCTATTATCTAGCGTATGAGTTCCATTTTTGATAGATAGATTATCAATAATTTTTTTGGGTACATCTATGAAAAATGTGTTAAATGATGAAGCAATCGAGTAAAGATAACTTATTTCTTGATCATCAACTAATTGTTAGATTTTCGTGCAGACTATTTTTGTTGGACATTTCTGTTATCACTTTCCAAGCGGTTCAAGATGGATGGCTAGAATTAAATATATTTTTTTTGGTAATATTCTTTTTTTGCATTGGATATCAACTCATTATGTTTTCGTTTCAACTCTCGATAAGCAGGTTCAAGACCAGGAAAACTTGTACACAAAAAACTGAAGTCTTTCAATTCAGTGCTTGATTTTCTTACCTCATTATTAACCCATTTCTTGTCTGGAGCACGACTACTATAATATTTTCTTTCAGGAAAGTAACATTAAAATAATGCAGAACTTTCAAAATGTTCGATGTTAGTTTCATTATAACTTCTACGAAATTTAGATCTGTTATTTATGAAGCTGTATTCATCCAATTCTAATTCCAGATAAATTGATCGGTGATCAACTTTACAATTATCAAAAACACAACAGAGTCCTTCGTTGCTGAAATTAATGAAAATATAGTCTCTCATTGTACAAGTATGGTTTGTTACCCTAGTAGGTAACAAATTGGTAGCTAGTAGGCCATCCAACTAGAGGTCTAAGGTTAGAACTTTTTAGTATTCTACGTAATTTATTGTAGTCAACATTTTCATAAGAATCTAAGTTGAAATCCCCACATAGTAAAATCCTTCTTTTTGGTTTAAATAACAAATTTAGGACTTCTGTCAACTCACATTTCCAGAAGGCGACCTACAGGGTGTTACCAAATACGTGCAGAAGTTTTGAGGCGATGATTTGTTGTCGAAAATTAAAGGGTGTCTTTCATGTAAACAAAAGCTCGTAGGCCTTTCCTTGAAAAGTTTCACGCTTCCAAAAATGAGAAAAAAATAGTATTTTTTCTTGAAATTGCTGAAGAGTTGAAGGAATGGCATTTTGTGGGCATGTTCTACCAATAAAAAATTACCTATGATTTTTTTTTAACTTTGTTGTGATCTTTTAAAGGGATGAAACATGCACCCCTATTCCATTTTTTACCAGAACTTTCCAACGAAACAAAATTTCTCAATTGAAAAATATGTGTTGAGGAGAACGATTCATTGCAAAACTTTTTTAAACTCCTGTGTTGTGTCCGCAAAAGAAATATTTTTTAATAAAAAAATAAAATTCAACATTGTGCATGAACTGATCTTCTGTGAATGGAATCGAAAAAATCTATTATGTGGCTGTCACGTTTTGTTTGCACAACTTGTGACTTCAATCGTAGTATTTTAAAATCGAAAAAATCTAATAGGTGGCTATCAAGTCTCTTTGATTTCTATGTGGTAATTGAAAGTTCAGTTGTCTTTTGAATCTTCAATATGGATAAATACACTAACGCTGAAATGGCCGATATGCAGTTATGTATGGTCCTGCCAATGGAAATTCTTTGGAAGCTAGACGGCTCTATGCAGAGATGTATCGTCAGCGCGTGATACCTCATCACACAATTTTTGCACATCTTCACCGACGTCTCTGTGGAAGAGGCACTTCTCAAAAACGAACAACTGATTGTGGTCGTCCACGAGTAATAAGAACGATGGCACTGGAAGAAGAGGTTCTCAATATGATTGAAGATCGTCCGGAATTAAGTACAAGACAAATTGCTAACATACTTAATGTTAGCAATAAACTAATCTGAAAAATTTCAAAGGATCTCCAATTGTATCCTTACCATATTCAACGAGTCCAGGCACACTTTTGCCGCGAGATTTTCCCCATCGAGTAGACTTTTGTCAATGGAGTCTTCAAATGATTACCCAAAATGCTCAATTTTTAGAAAACGTAATATTCTTTTTTTTTTTATGTTCTGGTTCCCACGAAAAGGGATATCCTGTAATGTTCAGAGAACATCGTGGGAACCAAGGGAAAGAAGGTAGGAGTTGGTGTTCTTCTTAAATTTCTGGAGGTTGTATGCCTCGGGGAACACCTCCCTAGGCAATGAGTTCCAAAGCCTCGCTGTTCGTTGGATGAACGAGTCTTTGGAAAGTGATGTTCTGCAGGTCTCCAAAGTGACCACGAAGGGGTGTGATGACTGAACTTGACGGGTTAGTCTCGAAGAGACTGCCAAAGCAGGAACGATTGTTGATATTTCAGAGGAGCATCGCCCATGAAAATATCTATAAAATAGAGACAAATCGCCAACTTTTCTACGGTGTTCCAGACAAGTGAGCGAGTTTGTGAGCAAGGCATCACCGACGAGACGAATTGCCCTTTTTTGGACAGAATCCAATAGCCTCAGGATATGTTTAGGTGCCGCGCTCCAAATATGGGAACAGTATTCCAGGACAGGTCGGATCTGTGCCTTATAGATCATAAGCAGCTGAGTGGGGGTGAAATAGCTCTTGGCACGAAACAAAAAACCAAGTTTTTGGAATGCACTTTTGGCAATGGACCTCACGTGATTTTCCCAGGAAAGGTTATTGCTGATAGTAATACCAAGCATCGATATGGATGACTTTAGTGGTATGGTTACTCCTGACAAAGTTATGTTAGGCACAGTGAGATCGGCTTTTTTAGAGAAAAGACATGCTTGTGTTTTGTTTGCATTGAATTCTACCAAGTTATTAGATCCCCACTCGAGAATTGTTGCTAAGTCCATATTTATATTATTAACATTTCTTCCTCGTTCATTTCTGGTTTCACGGGCTGATATAGGGGCCCTGGAAGAGAAAGCGGTATGGAGGGTACTATCATCGGCAAAGCTGTGTACTGGACATGAAGTTGGACTGAAGAATCTAACTTTTCAAGGCAAGGGATTACAAATATCCATAAGAATCATCTATGGTCCGAAGATAACCCATATGCAATTCAAGAAGGTCGGTATCAATATGAATTTTCACTTAACGTGTGGGTCGGAATTATTGGCAAAAATATTATTGGACCGTATTTTCTCCCGTTGAGGCAACCTATACAAATTTTCTCGAGGAGCTTCCCATTTTACTTGAAAATGTTCCACGAATATGGTTTATGCACGATGGTGCGCCTGTCCATTTCAGCATAACTGCTGTCAGTACTTAAACGACCTGTATCCAAATCGTTGGATAGGCAGAGCCGGACCTCAACCTTGGCCTCCCAAATCTCCAGACTTAAACATCTTGTACTTTTGCATCTGGGATTACCTGAAGTCCTTGGCTTATACGACCCCCAATGAATGTGTGAATGATTTAAGGAATCGCATCATTACAGCCTGCGAGACAATCCAAAACACACCAGGAATATTTCAACGTTTGCGCCAGTCTATGAGACGAAGACTTGATTCCTGTCTACTGGGAGGAGGTGGTCATTTCGAGCAGTTTTTATAACTTTGTTCCGTTTGATCTTGTTGCCTCTTTTGTTGTAATACACATATATTTGTTTTGTTTGTATTTTAAATTTCTATCTATAAAAACAAAACAAGGTACATGCCTACATTGAGAGTTGAAACAAGGGGAATAATTTCGAAATACTGCGATTGAAGTCACAAGTTGTGCAAACAATACGTGACAGCTACCTACTAGATTTTTTCGATTCCATTTACAGAAGATTCGTTCATGCACAATGTTGTATTTTATTTTTTTACCAGGAAACTATCGTTATTATAGACACAACACAGGAGTTAAAAAATTTCAGAATGAATTTTCCTTTTTCACATATATTTTAATTGAAAAATTTTGTTTTGTTAAAAAGGTCTCGCAAAAAATGAAATAGCATGTTTCACCCCTTCAAAAAATTAAAACAAAATAAAAAAGATATTCCCAGGTAGCCTTCCTTTTTATTGGTAGAAGATGCCCAGAAAATGCCATTTCTTCAACTCTCCAACAATTTCAAGAAAAAAAAAACGTTTTTTTTTCTCATTTTTGGAAATGTGTAACTTTTTAAGGAAATGCCTAAGAGCTTTTGTTTAATTTTCGACGAGAAATCACCCCCTGAAAACTTTGGCACTTATTTGGTAACACCCTGTATATACATTTGAAAGAAAAGTTTTTACCTTGTTTCTATTCGTCGATATGATACAGTATTCGAAATCTTGTTCAATGGCCAAAATATATACTGACTATTTTTTTGCAATAATCCCATTTTTTGCCCAGATACCTAGGCCCCACATTTTTTCGTTAGTCTACAATAACTGCTAATCAAATTATATGTAAGTAATTTACCACCTCCTCTTTCAAACCTAGTTCCACTACGCACAGAATATCTAATGAAGGAAAAGTTTTAATATCCTCGTTCAAAAAGTTAATCTTTAATACAATTAAAGTGTCTACATACACTGAAAGCAGTGAAGTGAGTGACTTTTGTTTGATTCAATATGGATTTTCACATAGTACCGACTGCATCAATTCAACATATGAATTAATTGTTGAGAATATGAACCAAAAAGTGCCAGTAGTCTGAGTGCATGTTGTGGAATGTTATTCGGCTGAAAAACGATTTTTGATTTCCTGAATTCACATATTTGGAATATTTGTTACACTATCAAACCATGAGATGAACCATGAGCCACGAGGTTCACTAAATTCGAAAAATAATTCTGAAGTCCCGGTATAAGATTAATCACCAATAATTGATTCACAGCTCCCTACAATCCAACCTACATGTCGAACATTCCTTCGAATTTTCAGTAGTGTATAATAAGAGTAACAATTTATATTCATTATGTATATACAGGGTGTAACTGAATAAGTGTAAAACATTTAAGGAGGTGATTCCTCATCGAAAAAAAGATAGGATCTTTCATATAAAGAAACTTCATTGGAGCATCCCTTGTTAAGATACAGCCCCTTAAAGGGGGTACATAAAATTTGTATAACAATTTTTTTCACAAGCACTGAAAAAGTTACAATATTGAAATTAACCTGACGTTTTGTACTACCAAAAGACACTTAGCCAGTAATTTATTTGGTTTACCCCATGGTTGTAAGGGTGAAAAACGCAACCCTAAAATTTCTTCCAATGTAACTTTTTGTCTTATTATTTGTTTACCATTTAAAAATTTATTTCCGATAGCCTGTTTCATTCTAAACAAAAAATGTCTCTTGGGTTTTTTGCCCAAAATAAACCAGTAAGCAGCAAAACATTATTTTACGAACAACTACAGAGATACATCGTCATAAATGCGAACTGGATTTATTGTTATTTTGTAGTTAGTACCTGCATTAAACGATTAAAGGGTAATAAACAAAACTAAGTTATTAATAACAAAACACACAACATGTAGAAATCATAGTGAATGTTCAATATGTCTACCTTCAAACATTACGCATGCGTCTAGACGTCGGCGCATTGAGCCACGTATTCGCTCAAATATTCCTAGAGTCTCTCTGATTACCCTGCACGCATCGATGATGCGGTTTCTTAAGTCCTCTACATCGCGAACAGGAGTACGATATACCAAATGCTGTGAATGGCCCCAAATAAGAAATCGAGAGGATTGAGATCCGGGGATCGAGCGGGCCATTTATGTGGTCCTCCTCGACCTATCCACTGATTTGCATATGTTTCAGTTAAATGCTGACGTGCTACTTGACTAAAATGGGCGGGAGCCCCATCATGCATAAAAATCATATCCATTCTGACGCCCAAAGGAACTTCCTCCAGCAGTACTGGATGCACTTCTCTTAAAAATTGAACGTATGCCTCACCATTTAATCGAGGAGGTAGAAAATGAGGCCCAATTAAATCATCCCAATAACTCCGAGCCACACGTTAAGAAAAACTGTTCTTGATGGCTAGTTTCGACAATAGCGTGAGGGTTTTCATCAGCCCATATGTGGTAATTATGAAAATTAATAATCTTGTCCCGAGAAAACTACATTCGTCTGTGAATTCTATCGTCTTCAGAAAGTCACAATTTCTTCTAATCATTTCCAGCATCCAATTGCAAAATTCAAGACGGTTCGGAAAGTCTCGCGGTAACAGTGCCTGTACTCGTTGCAGATGGTAAGGGTATAAGAGTTGTTCCTTTAAAATTCGAAATACCGTCATATGATCAACATTTAGCTGGAAAGCAATCTTTCTAGTACTGGTAGTAGGTTGTTCTTCAATCAAATTAAGTACTGCTTCCTCAAGCTGTGGTGTTCGTATTTCTCGATGGCGACCACAATCCTGCGTTCTTTTGTCGAATGAACCATATTCTCGTAATCGTTGATGAAGTCGAGCAAATATTCTATGTGAAGGATGCTGCCGTTGAGGATACATTTCAGCATATCTTCTAGAGGCTTCTAACCCATTCCCTGCGACAGACCGTAAACGTAATGCATATCAGCCATTTCCTCATTTGTGTATGCCCTTTTATTAACAAGTGAATTATTAAAGTAACAAATTAAGAACAGAACAACAACACACAATTAGTTTTAATTCAATTTCGAAAATTCCCAAACTGACAGCGTCATACCAATTTAATTGTCACTATCGCTAATAGCGACCTACTAGATAGATTAGTTTCGTATTTTCGCATTTATGACGATGTATCTCTGTAGTTGTTCGTAAAATAATGTTTTGCTGCTTACTGGTTTATTTTGGGCAAAAAACCCAAGAGACATTTTTTGTTTAGAATGAAACAGGCTATCGGAAATAAATTTTTAAATGGTAAACAAATAATAAGACAAAAAGTTACATTGGAAGAAATTTTAGGGTTGCGTTTTTCATTCTTTACAACCATGGGGTAAACCAAATAAATTACTGTCTAAGTGTCTATTTGGTAGTACAAAACGTCAGGTTAATTTCAATATTGTAACTTTTTCAGTGCTTGTGAAAAAAATTGTTATACAAATTTTATGTACCCCCTTTAAGGGGCTGTATCTTAACAAGGGATGCTCCAATGAAGTTTCTTTATATGAAAGATCCTATCTTTTTTTCGATGAGGAATCACCTCCTTAAATGTTTTACACTTATTCAGTTACACCCTGTATATAGAGCTCCAAATTCAGATATAAACTTATTTTTTGAAAACTTTGAAGCTATTCTTACAAATGTATCTACATCTGCTGAGATCATAGTTGCAGGAGATTTTAATGTAAACTTTTCCGACGAAGAGTCCCAAATCACCCAGACTCTGAGAAATTTACTCACTTCTTCCTGCATGTCTCTCTGACCATGATGCTATATTTACAAGTTTCCTTCTGAATAATAGCGCAAAGAAAGAGAGTAATAGGTATGGTAGAATTTTCAGTAAAGCGAATTTTGATAAATGCAGGTATTTATCTTCAAGAACTAACTGGGCGCTAAATCTAAACTCACCCGAACCCATTGTTGAATTTCATGAAACTCTTTGATTATATTTTAAGCTTGTTTCCTTACATAAAATAAAGGTAAAGAACAAAAAACCGTGGATTTCCATAGGAATAAAAGTATCAGCTAATCTGAGATCCTTGATCCTTGATTGGTGAACACAGCAACAATGAGTATTTCGTAAGTTATTTCAAGGAATATATATGATCAAAGCTGCAAAAGAGGAGTATTATAGAAATAGCATAGACAATGCAGGTAATAAAATTAGAAAACTGGTCCATAATTGACAACCTGAGGGGCAAATATACTAAACTTCCCAATGATATCGATTTTGAATTCTCAATAAATTTTATAGCACTATAGCGGAAACATTGACCTCAGAGATAGCACCTCTGAATGACCCCCTGCAGTATATACAGGGTTTATCATTACCAAATATTTTCTACATGAGAAATACCGATATTAATAAAGTTAAACTTATTTTAAATGATGTAAAAAAGAAAAAATCTTGTGGGGTAGATTAAATATCAGCGACAACGTTACTAAATCTACCAGATGAAGCATTTCATGTCTTAGTGTTACAAGTTCAAATGAAAGTGAAACTGTTGGAGCGGTGTTTTGCGGTTTATCCAAGGCATTTGACTGCGTCAATCACGAAAAACTGCCCCAGAAGCTGAACTGTTATGGCTTCAGAGGTGTAGCAAATAATTGGATAGAATCATTTCTCTCTAACAGAGTACAGTTGGTTAAATGTCAGAAAAGATTTTCAGATCCTCACAGTATTACTTATGGTGTTCCTCAAGAATCAGTACTCGGTCCAATACTTTTTCTCATTCATTTAAATGATGTCAGTAACCTAGATATTAAAGGAAAGTTCACGATGTTCGCAGATGATACCACATTGTTCTGGCGTGGGAATACTGTTGATCTTTCGAAAAAAATATCCGGATTGACTTGGAAAAAGTTAAACAGTGGTGTGACTCCAACTTACTTAGTTTCAATGTAGATAAAACAAACATATCAACCCTTAAGTTTAACTATCACAATGTTGACGATTGGACTACGGGGTGTTGTGAACTAACCCACCACACCTGTAATACCAGACGTTATTCGTTAGGTTGGAAAAACAGTATTAAAAGCATCGACTATATGAATATAGTCGAACCGGATATGATATATGGAGCGGCCTACAAATATCAATATCCTTTCTTTCAATACCGGAACATGGGTTGTTTATTCAGGAAGTACTACCGTTAAGAAAGATTCGAACCAAACAATGATTTAATAAAATAATAATGCACTCATAAAAGTTAAGAATGTATATATATATTTAATAAAACTTCACACAATTCTCTCAATCGTCTATGGACAAATGATAGGCAAACAATATTCATACAATGAAAACTAATTCTACAATGAATTTTTGAAAAAATCTTGCAATCAAGTGCTGCAAACGACTAACAATAATTCTCTTTTTGAAAACTTGGTGATCTTGAAAACTATGGACATACTTTATAGACACATACACATTTTAATGGGTTGGGTTTTGCCATAAACATAAATACAGAAAAACAAACATGAGACTCACCCTGTTTAACACTTATTCACTGGAGTAGTTTTAAACGGCAATTAGCTTAGAAGTTATTATTATCAGTTCGTTTTCTCCCGCGTCAATCGGTTATTCTAATTAATTCGACCGGTATATTCGTATACAGGTAAGGATTTT